>ARYC01001458.1:0-90900 GCA_000711775.1 Oxytricha trifallax | reverse complement strand
AGCGTGTATAAACTTTATATTATGCTCTTAAGACCTCTGCATTTAATCGAATATATAATTTAAATTATCCTTATAAAATGAACATTAAAGTCAATCACTCTCTTAATGCGATTGACTGTCTTGTAAGATATTCCATTCTTTTTATATATGTTCGCTATAGATTAAGCAGAGATATGAAGCTCAGGAAATTGGCGATGAAACATAACAGCTCTCAAGTCCAGAGAGAAGTGAGCCCAGTATTTAAGAGTCTTATCATTAATTAGATAATCGATATGATGCTACTAAAATTTTAGAGATCTTTTAGGCTTAGAATTAAGCTGCTGTCTCTTTAAATTCAATGCTAATAGACAGTGACACCTCACAGTTGCAGGAGATTTATGGAGCAGTCTTGCAATAGATGTATAATTCAGAACAGGCTAGAGTTATTCACTATATTCATCACATCCATAGCGCAACTTAAACAATAAATCTATATACTCGCTGTCATAAACTGACCCCAAACCTCGCATATACTCACTTAAATTACTAATATTTAAACATAAAACCCCTGCATAAACCCTATTAAAACCCTAATAAAGTATGCCTTAATAGTCTACTTTAATCAATCAAAAACTCAATCAAACTACTGAAAGGGTTTTGGGGTTTTGATTCTCGGAAGTTTATTCCTCCTAGCTTGAATTAGAGTTCAAAGGTATCTATAAATCTAAGACTCCATGTTCAGAATTCCTTATTTAAGATAGTATTTTACGGGCTTACTCTTTTTTGCTTAACTCAATTTGTCTGGGTAAATAAAAATTAAAATTAACTTTCTTATTAAAATACAAAAATAACTATAGAATTCATATTAAATCTATAAAACTAAGGCAAATGTTAATGTTTATTTTGCACAGTTTAATTCAGTTACTCTGAAGCTTTATTACTATTAAAATTTTCTTCGTAATTATTATTACTACTACTGTTTTAATTGAGCAAAAGTTCTTGATCATTAATTTTTCTTGAGTTAATGTAAAATTTTCCATCTGCGCTGTTTTTAAAAATCCTTTGCTCTGAATCTCCAGATCATTCTCTACTAAAAAGTACTAATTTATAAACAAATTGAGAAAAATATAATTAATTAATAAAAGAATAAAATAATACTTTAATATCATTTAATTATAGTCAAATTATATCTTATAAGATAACTATCTTATGCTCATTAGTTTAATTTTAATAATAATATCAAAATAGTAGTGTTTGATTTTATTGATTTTTAAATTAAGTTAAATACTTGCTATAATTTTTTTTCAATATGCAAGATAATAATGTTTAAAATACTGTTTTAAGTTTTAATAATCTTCTAAAATCTGATAAAAAGATTCATATATAAAATTTATACAAAAATTTAATCCTAAGATTTGGTGTAGATAAATTAATTTATTTTAAAGCTGATATAAGGGTTATTGAAAACTATAGAATTTTTGTAAAATTAATTTTTATTCATAATCCACACTGAAAATTGGCATATTAAGCTTTAAGTTCTTTTTAAACAGTTGAGATATTATAGAAAATAAAATTATAATAATTAGAGAATGATAATAAAGTTTATTTCAAGATCTGTAAATCAAATTTGTATAAAATTTATTTATTTATTTGATAATATCTTAGAAATAGTTCTTATAGTTTTAGTTATTCATTGTTTTTTCCTTATCTTCTGCAATAATTCATAACAATTAAAATGAAATGTATTTTTTATGGTATTAGAAGCTTATAGTTATTTTTATATTAATTAAGCATTATTGGTAGGGGATGAAAGCACGGATTTAGAGTTATTAAACCTTTGCAATTTATATTTAGACCAAGATTCCTCCAAGTCATTCAGAAGCTAGTCTCTATGGGTAAAAGTAAATTCAAATAAAATCCTGATTAATTTACCATTTTTATAATTATATAAGAATTCTATTAAAATTTATAGAAAGTAAGATCATTAATAGATTAGTTGTTTAGATATCTTTTCAGGTCTAACTAAGATGGTGAGCTCATTATCAGATAAAAATTACAAAATAATTAAATTAAAACTTTAAATAAATTAAATTTTATCTTATTTTTGTTTTATTCATTAAAGAATTATTTGAGGCTTATTAAATTCTATTATCAAATTTAAATAATTTTGGGATTATTATTCATTCTATAATTATGAATATTCATATTTTTACAGTTATGAGACAACTAATTATCTCCTATATTATTAAGACATTTTTATAAAAAAATACTAACTTTTTCATGTAAATACTAATGATAATAAAAAGTAAAAACTAAGAAACTTCTCGAAATGATTACTACAATCATAAAAATTATAACTCATGCAATTTACATTGAAAAATTTCTTTAGATAATGTGATTATAATATTATAGCTTTTCAAAGTTTTCTATGCTTTTAATTAATTATTTTTACATATTTATCATTCTCAAAGTCATTTACAGGTATAATATATGTTTGAAAATAAATCTGATTAATGAAATAAAAATATTTAACAAACTTTAGATTGCAATCATAAATCTCTCTATCTGATGTATTCATCGTTTTTGTTGACTTATAATTGGTCATTTGTTTGAATCTATTGCACTCCAGAGTCTTCTTCATCCAAGTCATTCAGAAATATTTACATTATCTTAAAATATTTTTATAAAATATCAAAAATAATTGTTGTTTAAATCAATTTAAATTACTATTTTAATTGTGATCTTATTGCTGATTTGCATAGCTTTTATCCAAATATTAATAGAAAAATTAGCATTTATAAGGACATTTATTTTCATTTTATTTTTAATAAATAGAATGCTGTAATTTAAAATTGATAAATAGGACAATGAATATAATTTTTTATAATAAATAGTACGAGTTATCAAATAACTGTGAAGATTAAGCGTTTTTAATATGATGCTGTTGATTTTAATCACTATTATGCATTATTGACTTACTTAAAAATATTAAATAAATTATTATAAATTATTTTTCCTTTTAATTTTCATAAACTTTTGGTGCTAAGGTAAAATCATCAGAATTTGAATCAATTTAAATCTATAAAATACAAAACAGAAATATATAATAAGCTTTACTTTTAATAATTAAAATATACTTTTAAGAAATATTCAGGTTTTACAGCTTCTTATCTCTCCGACTCCGCGCATTTAACAATACAATTCGTTGTTTGGTCCATTGTATGTGTTGAAATATGTGCTCTTAATGTTGAAGGAGTCGACAATATATATAGCAAAACGATTTTCGTATATTCCCGTAGTAGCAGTTCCATCTCTCGTGCATTAGTGTTGAATTATCGCATTTAGTTTGTGTAGCGCGGAGTCTAACAGTATACTGTTCAGCATCTCATCAAACTGTAAAAAATAGAATCTTAATTCTATATATGCACTTTTGCATATAATTTGTTGGTGCGGTTCAATATTCTACTCACTATATCTCAAATATTTCCTTATTTGCTAAAATTAAATCACTTTCGTCTAAATTGAATTCTCTTAAAAGAAATGAGTTTTTGCTAATGCAAAAACATTTTAGCAAATAAGGAAATATTTGAGATACAGTGAGTAGAATATTGAACCGCACCAACAAATTATATGCAAAAGTGCATATATAGAATTAAGATTCTATTTTTTACAGTTTGATGAGATGCTGAACAGTATACTGCTAGACTCCGCGCTACACAAACTAAATGCGATAATTCAACACTAATGCACGAGAGATGGAACTGCTACTACGGGAATATACGAAAATCGTTTTGCTATATATACTGTCGACTCCTTCAACAGTAAGAGCACATATTTCAACACATACAATGGACCAAACAACGAATAGTATTGTTAAATGCGCGGAGTCGGAGAGATAAGAAGCTGTAAAACCAGATTATTTCTTAAAAGTATATTTTAATTATTAAAAGTAAAGCTTATTATATATTTCTGTTTTGTATTTTATAGATTTAAATTGATTCAAATTCTGATGATTTTACCTTACTATTAATCCTACTCTTCAGATATTTTAGTCCACAGTTTATGCACAAACTACAGTATTTAGAATATTAATATATATTCAATTAATAATAGGGAGTAAAAAGAATTAATATAATTTTTCTTTGTTACTTACATGGCAAAGTTTAGCTGCTTTTACACAGAAATTGTAAATTATAAATGTGTAGGGGCTTTGAATTTTACTAGGATTTACTGCTCTTAAATATTTCACTATGTTCACAATCAAGGCTATATTAATGATTTAGTTTAACAGTAGATAAAAATAAACTATATATTTAAAGCAAAATTCTTGTAAATATAGATTTCAATTTGGCTTACATTTCTTGAAATTGATATTGTAGATTTTATCTCTTAGTTACTCTAAGTGAAAACTTATCATGCTTGAACCTAGATATTTCTTTATCAAGTCCCAATCTTTGTTCTATATAAATGATTTTATTAGAAATCTGTTATTACGATTTTAGTAGCTTTGTCACTCGACAGTTGCATAAACTTATATGAAGTATATATATAGAAATTGAACTTATTAATTTTAAGTTTATTTTCATTTGAAATCGAAATTAGCAAAATCATTGCAGCTCCAACACTAAAATCATCTCCCAGTGGATTGCTAATGCATGTGAATTTCTAATTAAACATCAATGCTTTATTGTAAGATATCTTACCTCAATGATTTTGACTTTCATTTTGAGCAATTCCTCATCAAATTCAGCCCTCGCATTTTTAATTTTCTTGGTTAGCTAGTCATTGAAAATGTTCTATTATGAACTGTTTTAATCAGTTTGTTATTATTGAGATTGGCTTGCAAATTCGAATTCACTATTACTCATTATTGATTGACTGTGATTTGATGCAATGCCTAAGTCATGGCGGTTATTTCATATAAAAATATATAATTATAGAATTGAATAATAACTACGTAAGCAACAAAAATTCAGATTAAAAATATTATTATTATAATTTATTATTATTATTATCTCTGATTAGTTCCTTGAGATCTTATTTTGTGGTTCTTTTAATAGTGTCAATCTATTCCTGATCAATAACTTAATTCATAATTTGCTCATTTTTATTTCTCTCATATAAAGTTTCACCTCTACTATTTTTATTTAACATATTTTAAGAGTTAAATGCCTATACTTTTTATATTAATTAACTATTTATACTTATAATTATTTAAGTAAACTAGTTGTTGATTTTTCTCTTAAACTATATCTAGTTTATGATTTCTTAGCAGACCTATTTACTATATTAATGGATCTTATTATGGAAATTTAATAAATATAAAACCTATTCTGAGATTTTTCATTGAAATTATCTTTCATTCTGTCGTTAATCTATGGTCCATTACTCTTCTTGAAAATAAATCTTGGCTTGAATTGATCCTCCTCTGCTATTACTTTATCAGCTGGATTTTAAGTCTTTGATCTCTTTCCACCTGCATTTCTATAAATTTAGAAATTTATACATAAAAAGATTTGTTTTAAAGATAGATATCCTATTTCTTAACAAATCTAATACAATAAATTATGATAGTTTATTCTATCATTATATAGGTTTTGAGTAGATGTAGTTGTAACAGCATACTTTTCTTGCACTTCCTATCTAATTTTCTCTCTTCTCTAATTGATTTAATTCATGTAATCTTTATGCGTAATTGTTTGTGGATGTTGTCTTTTGTTCTATGAATAATTATTGTCGTGATTTCTGGAAGATTACTGATAATTGTCTCTGTTCTTAAAGTCGTGGGTTAAGGGGTTTTGGGGTTACTTCTAGAATTACTATTATTTAGCGTCTTAACTCTTCAGTCTGCCTTTGTCATCTACTATAAAATTTTTCTCTCTTTGTTTTGACAACTTCACTCCGTCATAATTTAAGAATTTAATTTATTTATAACGATTTAACTTAAAAATTATCTAAAAAATAATATATTTTGATATAATTTCTGATAAAATACTGTAGATCCCTCATAAACTATGATTTAGTATCTTCTTATTGTATAAACCGAGTGATTTACTATATTAATTACTGATCTTTTACTGTTAACTTTTGAATTTAAGAAATTGCCTCGGTTCCAGTTTTATTGTTATTCTAATTGTTTGATAACAGTATTTTAATTATATCATTTATATATTTCATACATTTTATTGTCAGATTTTAAACTTATTATTCATAAATTAAAAATTTAATTGATAACTTATGGATGCTGAGTGAATCAAAATTAAGTGTCTAGTCCTACTAATTATTGCTATGATCATTATTGTCCAGCATATAGTTAGATTTATCAAAAATTGATGATTTTTCATATAGGTTATCATTTTACTGTTATATAGTTTCTACTTCCTTCTAAGGTTTAGCAGCACTGCAATTGTTTATGGTTTAAGTTTGGAGTTATGGGCTACGGTTTTGATATTTCTTGAGTGGAGAAATTGAAGCTGATTTGTCTTTTTGAGAGGAGTTTTATTCATTCTTTTAATCGTATTCATAGATAAATTTAAATTTTTAGGCTCACAAATATCAAACAAACAAACAAACTTTTATAAAATTTTAAAAATTAACTATTTTAAAATATTTTGTCTTCATAGACTTTAGGCTAAGTACTGACTAGACCTAAATCACTGTTCTTAATACCTTATAGTTATGGCGGTTATTCAAATATGCTGAGAGGTCTCAGTTGTCTTGGTTAGGGCGGCATCTCATCGTTTCCAGTAGATACATAGTCATCTACTTGGTCAATTTCCTATTCACAGTTGTTGATGGTGGATTGAGATAAGGGGGGTGGGTGGCTCTCGTCAATTCTTAGATCAGTTAGGAACTGCTATTATCGATCATAAATCATTGAAAATTAAAAATTATGAGAAATTCTAAATCAACGTATTTTATTTATATAATCTATAATTAACATTAAAATGGAATTTAATATAGCAACTCTCAAGGAGCTTATTCTCTCAGATTGAAGACTAGAAATGCTTAAATGCAAAAGTAAGTTTGAAAATTCAAATTATTTCATGATATTCTGTCATATTTAACATAAAACATTGAAGTAAGCTGTTTTATTTTAAGTTTTTTCTCATTTTAATAAAAATAGTACCTGAAAATTGCGGTGGGAAAATAAGCAGAGATGAGAGAATAATTATAAAAATTCGAGGTATACACAATAAAACACTTTTTAAAGTCATTATTTGACTCTCTGTAGAATAAGAATTGATTCAGAAAATAAAAAAAAACAAAAATAAATTATGCTAAATAATAAATTAATAAGAATCGATAAGTAATAGAATGTTAAAACATGATATTTATTTCACGTTTTGCTTTTTATATGTAATTTGATTTACATAATTATGTCTCATTACAGTTATCAATTTAAATTATTTTTAATATTCACGATTCTTTTGTATTTTAGCAATAGTGATCAAAATGCTCCTGTTTTATTGGACTTTACTGGCCTTAACTTCTTATGTCGCTGATGTTGTTGTGCTGGTCTAATTCTTAATCGTCATCATTCCCGTTATTCGTGCTTACTCGATTATCTTAATAAAAAACTTAGATATTATATACAGAATTTGACTGATAAATAGTTTGAAACTTTATAAAAATTGATATAAAATTTATAATATTTCCCAATCTTAAGTCTTATTGTACAGCTTAGAACTCAAATCAGCAAAGTTATCATTATGTATATCAATTATAGCATCATTTCCACTATCATTTATATCCTACTGCTCTTATAGCTTTCTCAGGGAATTAACAATATTTTAAATATCTATTAATAACCTTCTTATATAATTTCAAATTTTTTTTCATAGAATTAAGTAGTTGTGTGTTTTACATATCAATCTTAGAGGGTGAAACTTAAATCCCATTTTCATCCTACCCATTACTATTGACTTTCTAGTGACTACTAAGCCTAGATTTCCTTTCTCTTCTCTATTTCTTCTATCTCTGCTAACTCATTTAATGTTATTACTACTCCTACAGATCATCTAATTGGATTTAATTGGCGAAGTTGTTATCAATTACAGGCACATTGCTTTTAGTGATTTCATCATTATTATTCATGATTATTTATTAATTATTCAAGTCTTAATCGATAAACATGTAGGTTGAGAGGGCGTTGAAGTCCTTGGACTTGTCTCTTTTGTGTGGGGATTCTTCTTTAATTTTCTTGTTCAATTCATTCAATCTCTTGCTGTGGTCATCTTAAATATATCACATAAATGGATTATATAGTAGAATTACAAAGATATATCCAATGATTTAGAACATGTTTATACATAAATGAGAGATTCATAAATGTATAATATATCTTCAAGTTTCTTATGAATGAGTTTGTTAGAGATAAGATTCTAATTTGGTTGAAAATTGTGAAGAACTGGTTGATCTGTGCTTCTTGTTGATGATATAGATAACTATCTCTATTAATTTATTAGATTAATAACCACAATTTAATCATGAATTCAAAAGATTTATCATAAATTTAGAATTTTCCTGCTTTTTCTTATTAGCAGTATGTATTAAGAGAGAAGAAGCAGGTTTATATAGTTTTTAGGAAGAATTTGATCTGGAACTCCTAGACGAGTTCATTTTATCTTTCTTGGCTTATCTCCCAGGCCGTGACTGGCTTTTATCACCACTGTTCTAATCCAAGTTTATATATGAGCTTTTGATTCAAATTATTTAAATATAAACAATAAAAATATTATGATTCTGGGGTTGCTTTTTTAGCCAACCAAAGATCTATACGCACTATTGACATTATTTGTAGTGGCTGCATCTCGTTAAATTCTATTCTAGGCATATGGGGATTCATAATTATTTGCAGGTATAATATTTGATTGGAGTTTGTTCAGCTCATTTTAATCTAAGTTACATTCGTTTCTATATATGTGACTAGGGCTGACCATAGATGAAGATCGCATGATAAACATTTACAATTTATACTTGGAACACTTTTAATACTCAAAAAAAACTATATGATACTCTATTTTAATAATGAAAACAACATTTAGAAATATGATAAAGTTTACCTTGATTATTATTATCATCACTAATTTGAATATCATCGTTGCTTTGTCTGTCTGTTTAATCTTATTTAAACAATTCATTCTAATTTGCATGGATTTCAATATGGGAACCCATTGAGGACCTTCGAGAGATCTCTTAAGCTCTCTCTTTCCTAGTCCTACGCTACTGACTTTTAAGTAAAGTAGAATCTGGTGTTGCATTTAACTCCCTCAAATTACTGTTAAATTTATAGATGTAAAAACGGCTTAATTACTAATTATAAAGATTGTAATAAATATTATTGTTCTATCAAAATATAAAAAACAATATAATTAGTGAAATTAGCATCAGTATGATTCGATTGATATCTGTTATTATTACTATTACTATAATAATTTTGATTATCTAATGATAAACCATCTTCCTCCCCTATCTCAACCTTCCCCTAGCTATCTTAAATGTTTGTAGCATTCTTATTTGTTAGGTTTCTCTTTTTCAATTGATGTGAGTTTGAAATATGTTATAATTTTGATTTTTGCTAACTTTGAGATATGACTTATTGATCTATGCGAATTTTTGAAGCTTTGTTAGCGGTATTATTACCTTTTTAAGAGTTTGCGATAGTTTTTGATTGATTGGAAAGATTTGGGCTTTGAAATTAATTTTTATTAGGAGATTAAAAAGATTTAATCGGACTCTTTTAGTTTAGAAATCTATATACTCTTATAAGTATCGAAAATTCCTACAGAATAAATGCATCATTATATTACTATGTTATTATTAAAAAGTATAGAAATTTCTTAAACCCCCATAAATTTTGTTTTCTCTACCCAGGCGTAAGGTATGATTACTAACTATTTTACTATGCTTTCTAACTGAAATTCTAAGTGCCTTCCATTGCTTTATTTTGAATTCTCCCCCCATTTTCACCCCCATTATTATTATTGTAGGAATACATTTGATTTGGGAAAATAAATAATAATTATAAAATTAAAATCTCAAAATATAGGCAGTTAACTTTCTTGAAACCTAGACAATATGGTACTTTTTCGATAGAAAATTCAAAATTAGCTGGACTTTACTATTGGCGGTACCCCTCTATTGCATTCCTGAAGAGAGACAAATCGATTTTAATTTTTGCATTAAAATCAACTAAACAAATCACCAAAAATTAAAATCGATTTGTCTCTCTTCAGGAATGCGATAGAGGGGTACCGCCAATAGTAAAGTCCAGCTAATTTTGAATTCTCTATCGAAAAAGTACCATATTGCCTAGGCAAGAAAGTTAACTGCCACGATTTTAATTATTTTATTTATTAATTATAAATACTTTTCCCAAATCATATGTATTCCTACAATATTACTTCCACTGCCTCCACTTCCATGCACTTAACTTTTAAACATAAAATTATCTTTGGCTTTTCTCACTGGTGTTTATAGTGAAGACTGATACTTAGCGTTTACAGATGATTTCTGAGTAGAATTGTAGTTTGTTACATCGATTGTAGTGCCGATTTATTGCGGTTTGAGTTTCTCTGATTTTTAGGTGGTTGATGAGGCAATCTATTAAGAAAGTCTCTTGTTTTGACTTAGATTTTAATTCATCTTTTATAAAATATTAGGAAACTTATTTTGGAGTTAATTAAAATTAATGAGAAAATTCAATAGACAAAGATCTAAATATATTCTTTTAGCAGTTAATTTTTAATTTCAGATTTAAATTTTTTGCAATTTCAATATCATTCATGACAGTAATAGATGTCATATTTATCGCAATAATATTTATCAAATAAAAGCTTAAAATAACAAATTGATAATTAAGTATTTAGAATACATATTTCATCTTAGATTTCCTAACAGTAATTTCTTGCTCTGCACAACAAGCACTTTATTTACACTATCATCCTCATCCTACTCAGATATATGAGTTTAATTTGCACTTTTCTCTTGTATAAACTGAGTGAGTTTCAATGACTATATAATTAAGTTTAATTATTAAACTTGAAGAAATCTCATAATGATATATTAAATTTTAGCTTACAATATCCATTCTATCTTTGGGAATATGCTTGAATCCATCGTATTGTCTGTTATTCTCTTCTTTTTGTGATTGATTTTTATTGGCACTTCCTTTCATTGGACTTTTCATCATACTGCTGTTGTTCAATGTATTTTACTATGTAGTTGTTGATAGTTTATTATTATTTGAGGGATTGAGTAAGAGCTGCTGGTTTTGTTGCTCATAGGAGAATTGCTGGAGGTCTTGGATGTTCATTGATTGATCAAATTTCACTGCTTTCTTACCAGAGGAGTTTTACTGTTGTTGGTCTTATGCGTCGTCATTGTTGTTATTTAACAAAACCCCAAATAATAAAAATAATACAAGGAATTAAATTATTTAATTATTTTTATTAATAGAAATTTTAGATACATTGAATATTTTCAATATAAAAATATGAAGGAAATTTTAGCAGTTAATAACTAATAAAAAACATAATACAATAAATTTAAAATAATAAAAATAAAAATTAATAAAAGATAAAATTAATAATTTCTTTTTTAATATAAATCATAATTTACTTTTTAAATTAATAATTACTTTAAATTAATGAAACTAAATAAAACATTAATTTTACAACTTCATTTCTATTTAATTAATAAAAAATTTTAATGATTTTAATCAACATATTGCTGTTAAAAAATAAAACTTATTTAAATCTAATATAAACAATAAAATTCAAAGTATATCAAATTATTTAATAAAGTTATAAATTATAAGATTTTTAAAATTTTAGATAATTAAGTATTTATATTATATATTAATATTATGATAAAACAATCTCTTCATTTTCATATTATATGAATATTTTATATTAATATATTTTAAAGTAATTTTTAGATTATTAATCTGAAACATATACTTTCCAAATTTAAATATGTATTGAGTAATTGCCTAATTCTTATTGTACTTTAATAATATAATAATATATTTATAAATTATATTATTTTCTAATAATTAAAATTGCAATTTTGTAGTTTAATATAAATATAATTGCAATTCAAAAAATATAAATAAATATATGTTATTATTATTTAATATAGTATTAATATATTATTTCTCAATTTCCAAGTATCCTTATTCATTTTAAATATTTCTAATTCTAATTAAATTTGAAGTTAAATATTTTATTATTTTAAAAAACATCTAACTCAAAGTAATTAATTAATTAAAATACACTTAATCTGTGATAAATAAAATAATTATGAATGTTAATTAAAATAATATATACTTATAAATTACTATATCAATGTAATATTTAGTAGATTTATGTTAATTTTAAATAAAATAAACGAAAGAGATTACATAAAAGGAATTACTAAGAGTTCATATAAATTATAGAGAATTAAGTAATTTTTTTAAATGTTAAATTTTTAGAGGGATAATGTTTTTAATTTATATTAATTTATTATATATTTAAATAACTTAACCATTAATGAAACAGTTTATTTTAACTAAATTGGAATAGAAAATACAATTTACGAAACAAATGCGAGTAGAATTTATTTATAAGGGATTGTAAAAATTAAAAATAGAAACATATTTAAATTTAATTAGGGTGTAATAGTTTTATTAGATGATTCATTAAAAAATTAATCGCATAAAATAATTTTTTTAAATACAAAAATATTGTAAATATTTAATCAAAGTATGTTAAAAAGATTTAGTTAATTTAGATTCACAAAATATATCATTTTTACTGATATATAAGTCATTTACAATTTAAAATTTATAATTTGAAATTTTGAAAAATTTTAAATACTCATTCTTTTAAAAGCAAGTTGAGTTATTTAGTGTTTTGTGGCCTTATATAATTAAAATTGAATCTAAGTTCTTATTTTATTGCATTATGTAAATTTAAATGTAATATTTAATTAATTTCAATTTAGTATTTTATATTGTATTTTTTTTAAAAGCTACCATTAAAAAGATGCTGAATTTAATATATTAAGCTACTCCAAGACATTCAGAGAGATTTTAGTATAAAAAACTAATAATAAAATGAAAAATACATAACAAAGCAGAAAAATAGATTTTGAATTTCTTTTGACCAATGTGGTTTATTAAAGAAATGGATTAATTGTAAAAAGAGGAATTTTATGGCTATTATTATAATTAAATAATATATAATAGAAATAAATTAAGTTAATTTAGATATCGTAATGCTTATTAATATAACTTTTTTAAAAATTATTTTTAATTTTTAAAAAATGTTAATATTTATTTATAATTAAAGTATTATTTTTTTAATATTATTATGAGGGCGACATATTCTTTGAAATATAAACCAAGAAATGAAATATATTATTGCTATTGTATAATTCTTTCGGTATATTGAATTAAAATTTAAAATGATTATTCGTAAATTTTAAATATTTGGAAACGTGGACAAGATGGTTCTTGCTCGATAGAATAAATTAAAATCACCACTTTATAGTATAGTACAAGCGAAATAAAACGATTTAATTTTTTGTAGATTTTATGTAAAAATTAAAATCATTTTATATCGCTGTTGCTATACGATAAAGTGGAACCGTCATTAGTAAAGCTCTGTTGATTTTGATCTATTCTATTGAGCAAGAACCATATTGTCCACGTTTACAATTTGTAAATACCCACGAAAAAGCATTTTTAATTTTAATTTAATATCCTAAATCAATTTTACCTTAGCAAAAATATCTTAAAATTATATTTAATATTCAAGTATTTAGTTGAAAGTTAATAATATAATATTAATTACTTAGAAATAAGTATAACAAACCTTTTTTATTTGAATATATTAAATAATATTATTACATTTTATTTTTTATATGATATTATTATAATATATTATAACCATTAAATTATAAAATTTAATTTGAATAGAATATATATTAAAGAGTACAAATATATAAAATACAATAAATAGTAGTAGTAGTAAAATACTTTAGGTATTAAATAAAATAAATAAAATAATATATTTATAGATTAATTTTCAATTAATATTAAAATTAAGAGTTAAAATTGTATCCTTTATTATATATTTATTTACTGTATTAACATTAACTAATAATTAATCTATTTATGATATTTATATTATATTAATTTTAAAAAAATGATAGTTTTCCCAAGTTTTATTGATTTAATCTAGAAAGAAGTAGATGCGATCATGTCCTTAAATGAAGCCAATTAAAATAAATATGTACTAGTAGATAACAAGACTGTTGATAATTTATTAAGTAAATAAAATTTCGTACATTTTTTTGATTTGAATTTTTCTATAAAAATCAAAGGTTTTATTTTCATATATGTTGCAAGATTCAAGGCATTTCTATCTATTATCAAAAATATAATCTAAATTTTTAGGTTAATTTGACAAGTTTGTTTTTTTAATTTTATCTTAAAAATTTTAATATATTTAATTGAGATTATATTTGATTGATTTATTTGTAGAAAAATTTGCTTTAAAATGTCTCTATATTAATGCTAATAAATATGTTTAAGCATTTTTGGTTTCATTTTTAAAATAAAAATATTTTATTCTTGTTTATAAATTTTATATTCTAACATACAAATTATAATTTTGTTAAAGTTAGTTTTACAATTTTGCAATTATTGAAAAAAAGTGAAAGTAGGGTAAGAGTATGATTAAAATATAGAATTTATTTTTGCCAATTAATTGTAAATAAAAATTTTAAGTTGATAGGAGTGTTTGAAAATATATTATATTTCTTAAATAATTATATTTTATATTACTATAATTCTAAAATCTCATTGAAATTATAATAATACTTTTTACTTGATTTTAAATCATGATAGAATAAAAATAAATATATGTATATTAAAAAATTTAATAATATATTTATTATAATATTGAATCAATTTATAAGTATTTTAAAAGAAGCATCTCAATAGTCTTTCATTATTATTTATCATAATTAAAGTAGATTTATATTTTTTAAATATATAAATCAAGACAATTATTTTATAGCCACGAAATTGATAAATACCTACAGAAGTTATCTTTTAATATTCTTCTATGGTTTCAGAACAAATAAATTATTTTTTGATTTTTATGATTGGAGAAAGAAATAAATATAGTGAAAATTATATAATTTTCACTATTTGAAACAACATCTATTCAACAATGTTTCAAGTTATAAATTAAATAAATCTAAATCAATTCTTGCTTTTTAATTGCTTTTTCTCTATTATAATAAGTTTTTGTAAAACTATTAAATATAAAATTACAAACCTAGGTTTTATTAAATTTCACTAATAAATGAAAACTTAAGTTATTAAAGTATCTGACTATAAATTTAAAATGCTTAATTTTGGGAACCATTGTGCCTACCATCATCAATGCCAAAAAAATCTCTTAAAAACGCAAGATCTTTCTATATATTTGAATTAATTTACTGTATTGCTTTCGTATTTTCAAATTTAATACCACTTCATACATATGAAATCGTTAATAAACTAAGAAACTAAGCTAAATAAACTTTTTACTCAGTATCACTTTTTTCTATTATAGGTAATTAATAATAAATCTGGAATATATTATATTTATATTTTAATTCATGTTTTTACTTTTTATTAAAAGTGAGAAGTTCCCAAATAGAATCAAAGTAAAAAATTATAATTCACAATATAATAAAAAATAGATAATTGTTATAAAAAAATATTATAAAAATAATGATTAAATCTAAATTATACATATAAAGATATTGATTTTTATTCAATATATTCTATTAATATATAATTTTATTTTATAATGTCCATGTGAGAAAAAACAATAAAAATTTATAATATAAATTTGTTTTCAATTAATTACAATATATTATTTATAAATTATTCGATAATTATATTTAAACAATTATTTATAAATTAGTCTTAATCAAAAATTATTATAACTTTTTCATTATTTATTTTTCCTGAAGTTCCTGTTGATTATTCATGGAAATTTTAAGCACAGGCTTTTATAATTAGCTCTCTAGCCAGGACAGTTAAATTACTTTGTAAATAGTTAAGTTAATAGATTTAAAATAAAATAAATTTAATATATTACTGTTTAATACTAAAATAAAACCATCAATTGACGTAGACGTATCTGAGTGAGTTGACGTGGCAAATTCCGTGAAGTGGCAGTCGTGAAGTAGAAAACTCCGAAAAAATCATTCTCGCAATCACCTAGTATCCTCCTAAAATCAAGATGTCATCCCAATTTGTACCTGGGGACAGAGCTTGTGAGATCCAACTAAATAACAGAAGATGGAGAAAAACGCCTACCGGTCCCACCATTGCTGGGAAACGTAATCCCTGTCCTTTCACAGTGGTAACTTCAGCACCCTCACCAGTGTGGGAGAAAAATCCTTATTGTTGGCTTCAAGGCTCTCGTCATCTCACTTTCGAAGGCAGAGCGTACCTTCATCCTGCTCTCTATTACCTAGGAAACTGAACTCAAGCCAGGAAACTCATCTATGCAGGGAAATCTTACTTTGTAAATAGTGAATATCTTCATTTTGCTAAATCTAGTCTACGTTGTTATTTAAAATTTATGCTTAATATAATTATAGATTAAACAACAAATATTTTAATACTTTTGAAGTTTACAAATATTATATAATTAGTATATATGCTTTTCTTAAAACAAAACTTCTATAATATTACTTAATCATTGCTATATTTTTTGTAATATTATCTTGCGATTACTTTAAGATAATGTTGATATATAGTTAATAATGGAAAGATAGGAATTACAATTTTGAAAATTATTACTCTAAAATAGTAATTTTTAGCTATGGAAATATTTATGGAATTATTATATAATTTTTAAGTAAATGCTTTTATTATTAAAATCACTAAATGCTTTAATTAAAAAGAAATAAATAGTAATTATTTTTCTAATTCCTTAAAATAAATAAGCAAAATATAATACACTTTAATTTATAAAAATTTGATGAAGCCACAGCAATTATAATCTTTTGTTTTCACTTTACATCTTAATCATCTATGGCGAAATTCTAATAATTCAAAACAAATATTGTAGATAATACATAATGAAAACTAAATGCAATCCTATTTTAATTTATATTTTAAATAGTCTTATAAAGTTGATTTCTATATATAATAAAATTTCCATTTATTGAGTTAATTTTTTTAAATTTAAAGAATAAGGAAAGTTGTCGATTAATTTTGTAACCCTTCAGAAATGATTTATTGTATAGAAATTCTATGTAATATTAAAGAAATCGCTCATTATAGAATTTTGACTATATTACCGTCACTTAAGACAGTCATTAAGTCGTTGTCATAATTTTTTTAGTTCATTATTTACTTCATATTAAAAATAATTTCTCATTTTTTTTTGTTTCTTTTACAAACTCTTCGAATTCCTCTGTTATTATTATAAAATAAAAATTTTACTTTATTGATTTTATATGAATGAAAATATAAATTTATAATTTAAATAATTCTAAAATAAAGGATATTTCATTTATTAAATGGACTCGCTTGCATTTATTAATTTTACTTTAGATATTATTTTATGATGAGAAGTGATATATCCTATTTTTAATATTTCTTTTACTTTAATAATTTTATCCTAAACAAATTTTTATATTTATTAAGTCTATCTGGAGACACATTATTTTAATAAAAAGTGTAATTAGAGTTTTTATTTATTAATTTATTTAATTTAAGTCATTTAATTGAAGATCATCCATAATAGGCTAAAATATAAATTAATTTTATATTATAAATTTATTAGTACTTTAAATTATGATGGCAATTTTTATAATATTATATTTAATTATTCTATATTACCATCAATATCATATTTATTAAACATATTTCTGCATTAAATATTTAGGAATCTTATAATCTTTATTTTAATTTCTAATAAAATATATATATATATATATATTGTGTAATAATATAAATCAATTTATAACAATAATATTTCTTATTTATAATAAAAATATATTAATGATTTACATATAGTATGTTTTAGAGGATATTTATTTTTAATTTAAAATTACATTATTATAGTACCTTAATCTTTATAGGTCATTCACTTTTTGTATTATTAATGCGCATTAATTACAAGAGGTTATAAACATCTCATTAATTAAGTAATTGTTTTAAATTATAAAATAATTTAACTTCAAATCATTAAGACTTTGAAAGAACCAAAACTAGCAGCAGAACAATTAAGGCATGTATGAACTTCTTCCCAGATTTACAATACTACTTATAAGAAAAAATTGCAAAATAATAGTTATGTTTAGTTATTAAATGGTAATTAACTTCTTAATATATCAAATTATTAGGAGGTCTGGAGACACGATTCAGTTTGGTATTTACAAGCTGAGAAGAATATATACTAAATACCCAATTTTAAATTCACATAAATATTATTTTATATTACTGGAATGCAACTTAAATTAATACGATTATAAAAAAATAATGAATTTAAAAACACTTGATTTTAACATAATAAAAAAATTTGGAGCTAATTATATTGAAAATTAATAATGTTAAATTTAATATAAACAGCATTGAATTAATATTCCTGGAGAAAAAAAAATTAAATTTGATTTAAAACCATCTAAATTCATTTAATTAAATACTTAATAAAATTAATTTGAACTCACTTTATAGACGAAATAAAATATTAATGTTAAAAAGTAAAGTGCTACTAGATTATTTTTAAATATACTCGATCAAAACAAATATATCCTTCATCTTTACTATCACAAATGTGATTTATTTAATTATTGGGAAATTAATTTTACAGTTTTAAATTTAAAAATTCGAGAATATTTTTTTAGAAAAATAATAATTATATTAAAAGTATTTTAATTATAATAGAGTTTGATGTCACATACAAATATAAACTAATTTTAAAATGATTAATTTGATTGAGATAATTATACTTATATATAAAACCCCAATGCAGTTATTTACAATTTTTGTAGACGTATAGAATTAATCAAAATGCAATTACTCTTAACTTTATATCACATAATTCACTTCAGAAATTTGCCAATCTCTCTCTCTCAAGGTCTTGAGCTGCTCTTGCCTCTCCCGGTCCAGGTTCTTGATCTATTCGCATTCTCCATCCTTTGGTCTGAATTTCAATGCTTCCTTCATCAACGAATCCACGGTGTCCTTGGTGAGGGCGGGCTTGAATCTCTGCAGGAACTGAGGGGGGAGGTGGGGGGCGCTCTGCATCAGCATGGCCAGGTCCTTCTTGAATCTCTTCATGACGCTATCTCTTCTCTGCCTTTCCTTGCTTATTGACAGGGGTCTCTTGTCTCTTTCAGCAGCCCGGTTCATGATTTTGTTTACAGTCTCATTATTATTGATTGGGTCTTAGTTGGTGGGAGGCAGTCAGAATGTCAAGCTTCGGAGAACTTCACATTGGGATTTTTGAAATTGTTGAATTTGACAGTGAGCTTGTTGCAGGCGAATTCGAATGATTTCAGCAATCAACATTAGTCTTATCGTACCTCGATCGAGAGAGCACAGCCCGAGCTAGCGAGTTACAAATAACTGGACAGGCAGCTGTTTACCATACTAAGATTATCCAAGGAATACTTTTGCTGATGACGCCAGGTAGTTGGAATATTCAAAATCACTCGACCCTCAGAGTCCTCATAAGTCGGCTCCATGCAGTGAGTGCCCTAATCAAAACCCCAAAACCCTTTCAGTAGTTTGATTGAGTTTTTGATTGATAAAAGTAGACTATTAGTGCATACTTTATTAGGGTTTTAGTAGGGTTTATGTAGGGGTTTAATGTTTAAATATTAGTAATTTAAGTGAGTATATGCGAGGTTTGGGGTCAGTTTATGACAGTGACTATATAGATTTATTGTTTAAGTTGCGATATGGATGTGATGAATATAGTGAATAACTCAAGCCTGTTCTGAATTATACGTCTATAGCAAGGCTACTCCATAAATCTCCAGCAACTGTGAGGTCTCACTGTCTATTAGCATTGAATTTAAAGAGATAGCATCTTAATTCTAAGCCTAAGAGACCCTTAAAATTTTAGCAGCATCATATTGAATATCTTATTAATGATAAGACTCTTAAATACTGGGCTCATTTCTCTCTAGCCTAGAGGGCTGTGATGTTTCATCGCCAATTTCCTGAGCTTCACATATCTGCTTAATCGATAGCTAACATATATAAAAAGAACGGAATATCTTACAAGACAGTCAATCGCATTAAGAGAGTGATTGACTTTAATGTTCCATTTTATAAGACTAATTTAAATTATATATTTGATTAAATGCAGAGGTCTTAAGAGCATAATATAAAGTTCATACACGCTGATGAAGCTGTATTTACATTCAATACCTTTATATCAAGGTCTTGGTACAAGAGGTATAGTAATATAGAAGTTTATGACTAAAAGGTTAAGGTGTAAACTCATGCTATTCTTGGTGGAATAAGTGAAGATAGTGGCCTCGAGACTTATGTTATTCACCCTCGTTCTATAAAGACTGAATAATATATTAAGTTCTTACAATAACTCAGAGACAAATACGCTGACTAAGAGATTATTCTATTCGTTGATAACTTGTCAGTTCATAAAACTAAAGACTCAAGGAAGGAATATGAAAGGCTAAACATAACACCTGTATTTAATGTTCCTTACAGCCCTTAGTTTAATGGAATTGAATTATATTTGGGGTTATTGAAAGGCCACTACAAGAAACTTCTACTCTATCACTTAATGCACGACTTGAAGATAGATACAGTCGATTTTATAAAGAGTGCTGCTAAAAGAGTCAGCGATGATAAAGCTAAAGTATGCGCAAGAGAAGGTAGATTTTGTGTTTATAAATAAGTATTAGATTTAAACGAATGAATAAGTTCACATATTAAATTTGCCCGTAAAGGGATTTGGCTTCTCTTTCTTTTCTTCCTCTTAAGGCTTGCTTGGGCCTATGTTTCTTCTCTTAGTGCCAGCTCCTGCATCTATGTTCATCTCTTCTGGCTTTTATAAATCTTTGAAGAGCCTCTTACTCAATTCATGTTTTACTTGAGACTTTCTCTCTCTGTTTAATTTGCTGCGCTCTTTCATCAAGTATATAGCATTACCAGGTTTTTCTATAAAGTTAGAAGACTAAGCTTACTTGAGATGAAAGGATGCTTTTGAAGTTCCTACAGCCAGGTGTCACTTATTTTAATACCTTGCTTCTCTTTTTCTTCAGGAGAGATGCTGTAGCGTTTCTTATGAGCTTCTTAAATAACTTCATTTAAGTACTCAGGTTTCAGAGTTGCAAGAACACCAAAGAAGAAGTTTCTCTCTGGCAACTTATTAGAGAGCTGTAGCTTTGATGGAAGGTAAAGAGCTACGTCTGGATCACTCATAGCATCGTCATATAGGTTTGTCACTGATATTTCAGGGTAGTTAGGTATCTCTATCATCCTAATTTCATTAGACTTAAAAGCTTTTTTCTCTTCACTCAGTAAGGCTTTTAAGAATGAGATTTTAGTTCCTTCCTGGGTTGGCAAGAACAATCCAACTATAATGGATTTATTAATCTTACTTAAGAACTTACCTTGCTATACCAAATATCTATAAAGGTCCTCTTTACTTCGAAATTTTCCTATTAAATCTTGAGATTAAATTCTCTTCATTGCATCATTCATAGACTCCATCTTGCTTCCTCTTTCTAGAAATGTTAATGAAATTTAAAATTATGGATATCCATTCTAAGTTTATTAAAATCTTACTACTAAATAGGGAGGACCTACTGGAGGTCAACCTTGAAAAGATATGCGGAGAAGCATTGAAAAACTTGCTCCAAGTTTCACAGATTGATTTCCATTTTTATCAATCTATCTCCATTAAATTGCTCCTAATAATGTTTAATTATTTTAGGAGGTCCTCCAAATTAAGTTCAAACTTTATTAGGAGTTAAATTTTAAGGTTAAAACTTAATTAGGAGCATATTAAATTAAAAAATGTTTAATAACTTTACCTCCAAATTAAGTTCAAACTTGATTTGGAGGACCTCCTAGAGAAACAAAACTTCATTAGGAGTATTTTAATTTACTAAAATGTATAAAATTCTCATAAAATATGTCATCATAGAGTCTCTTATGGTTAATTAATTTTCTTACCTCTCAGCAAAGAATCTACCAGAGTGTCTTATACTCGACTACTATAGTTTATCAAGGTATATTTTATGGTTATTATAATAAAATATATAAGCAAACTAAAATGAGCGCTAACCTGTTAAGAAGAGCGGCATTACTTGGATCAAGTCAATAAAAGTTGTCATTCCAGAAACCAAGAAAAGTAGAGACCAGAGACGCTTATACTCAGTGGGAGCCTACTTATGACAACTTTGACCAGTCTAGCTTTGATATTTAAATATAAGTTAAGTAGGAGGTTATCAAAGAAGCTTTGCAAATTGAGGAGGAGGTTAAACAACCATCCATAGAGCATTAATAAATACCAGCCAAAGTTGACTATTAATGCAAAGAATGCAATAAAGTTTTCCCTTACAAGTCAACTTATAAGAGACACTTGAGAGATATACACAACGATATGCCAAGGTTATATCTCAAGCATTTAAAGAAAGATGGGAAGTATGTCTGTGAGTTCTGTGAGAAGCCATATTCTCATACTAGAGACCTCAAAGTGCACTTAAAGAAAAAGCACAATTAAAGTTTTGTCTTTATTCATGAACCTACAGGGAATAGATTCCTCTAAAAGAGGAGATCAAGAAACCCAGTGGAGTCTCTTAGAGTTGAAGTCTAGAAGTAAGTTAAAATGAAGAAAGCAGTCAAGAACTTTCCAGTCTCTGAGATCAATAAAATCATGGTTAAAATAGAGGCAATGAAGATTCCTATATTAAAAATTATTGACTTAGATTCTTGCCTAGAAAGCTACCTCACTCTTGAAGATAAAATAGAGAAGAGAGTCATTACTGATGACTAATATGCTTACAAGATATATCCATTCAATTACTTCCTTGCTGATGACAAGTTCCAAATGGAATTTGCAAATGAGTATTATGCTCTTTAAAAGGCAAAGTTAAATGAGTGCAGGCATATCATCTAGCTTGATGCTATTTTACTTGGTAAAGATCATGTAGCCTTCAGGCTTCCATTACTTGAAATGACTTACAGAGAATTCTTATCTGACAATAGATGTCAGAGATAAATTAGCTAGATAGTATAGCAGATAGTTGAAGGGATTGAAGAGCTTCACAAGCTAGGTTATGTTCATAGAGACTTAAAGCCAGAGAACATCATGATGAACTTTCAGCCTCTTAGAGTTTATATTATTGACTTCAACAGAGCTCAAAGAGTGCAAGCCTCTGCATAAGGAAATGTATACGGCACTCCTGAATATTTACCAGAGAGAGAGGATTGGAGAGATGGAGACACTTAATGGGATATCTGGGCTCTAGCAGTAATAATAATAGAGAGCGACATGCCAAGAAACGATTACTTTAGCTGCAGGGGTGAGAGAGATTCTAAGCAGAGAATCAAATAATATCTCGATAAAAATAAAATAAATGGAGGTCTCAGAGAACTTGCATACTCAACTATTATCAAGCCAAGCTAAGAGAATTAACAAACAATAGAAACAATCAAACATCAACTTAGAAAGATAAAATTTAGAGAACTGCCACATGACTCTAAGCTTATGTTTGTGTGAAATATTTTAAAAACTCGCTTGTTATACTCACTTAAAATACTAATATTTAAACATTAAACCCCTACATAAACCCTATTAAAACCCTAATAAAGTATGCACTAATAGTCTACTTTCATCAATCAAAAACTCAATCAAACTACTGAAAGGGTTTTGGGGTTTTGAATGTATGCGACCTTAAGCCAACGCATGTAGAGTGCTGCCCCAAACAGGCCAGTTTGACTGTCATGGACTAGGGTGCCAAGAATCCTGATTTAGAAGGGTTTACTCTGATACACTTTAGCACTAGAGTAGAATGAATTTCACTAAGGCGCAATGCACTAGAGCTTCGTGCTTTGGCATAAGAGTTTAGTGCCTTTGGCTACTCATGAGTATTCAGGATGCCAAGTGGCTTGGTGGCTGAGCCAACGGTATCTGGACAGCAGGTGTTCTTGAGATAATTGCTGGGACTCGCACCCTGATCGCTTAACTTGGGTAATAGATTACGTTGTGCTCCTTCCCTACATATGGTGTTAGCAACTAAGGCTCGAATCTTACCTTGATAGAGGTGCTGAGACATCCGTGGTGGGATCCAAGATATTTCCCATGGTTTGGTAATGTGTCGAATCATCGTGAGACCATCCATTATGGCGGCAGCCATCTTCCTTCCCAATACTACAAACCCCATTCAAGGTCTCGTCCACAAATGTCGAATAAGAGAGCGTGGAGCGCGAGCCAAGAATACTGCTGACCACTCGTCAGAGTGCTCCCCGGCTTCTATTAGATGTCTAAATGTTGCTCAAGAGATTGCCAAGGCGCTGTTGGAAAGATGTCTTGGTGAGCAGGGGATCGACGAACTCAAGATTATCGAGCAGTAGATCTTCTAATGGGTCCTCCAGTAACTATTGGTCGTCTTGCTGGCTGAGCGGGGCGTTAGAATTGAAAAGCAGTAGGATAATATGTTGGATTCGTGGGGTTGTTAGATATTCTAAAGTAATATTATAGGGGTTTGAGGATTTATAATAATTAAATTCAGCAATTCGTCATTTTGGTAGCTTTAGTAGAATAGCCTCTACTACTACTACTACTACTACTACTACTACAGGACCCTCTACTAAATTACTAAAGCTGCCAAATTAATATAATAATTTTATCTATCTTTATTAATTATTATCGTCACCCAAATCTTGTAAATAACAGCATTGGGGTTTTATAATTTATAATTATAAATTATAAAAAATAATAATTTTAACGATAACCTCCAGAATCTCAACAAAAATCTTTTTCCATTTATTTTTGTTGATATTGAGATAAATCATCGAATCTATGCTATCTTATAAAGTGGATGTACAATTTATTGTACTAATTTACTTAAATAATGATTAATTTCAGAAATTAAATTTTCATAATAATTTAAAACTGGTTTTATATAGAAATTTTATATTACTAAGAAAGTTAGGATTCATGTGATCAGGTAAAAATAGGTTGCTGCCATACAAAAGATGCTATTTTACTTATATTGAAATGTGCTACTTTCTTTTGGTCATTCCTTTTAATTTCATCACACGATTTAATACTGATTTCCTAAAAAAAATAAAAAAAGTGTATTTCGTCATCATAAATCTCCTCAATCTTATGCATAAATTCTTCTTCAAGATAAGTCACTTTAGTAGGCACATTTAAATTAAGTATTAATATAATGAAAATAAAAAGATTTAGAAAGACTCCGTCTATAATTTATTGATAATTTAATTTTAAATTTATCTATCAATTAATATATTTGTGTACTCAACCTATTTTAGGAGCTAAAAGTAATAAAATAATACATTTTATCTTAATTGTTATTAATTAAAGATAAAAATTATTTAGTTTATGACTCAAAAGAATTAAAAAATATTTATTAAATAAATAAATACATTTAATTATTGAATTAATCAAATATTTGACAATTCGATATTAAAGAACTTATAATTGATCTATTTATTGATATAAAAATTTATCTTATATTTTAAATATTAATCTTATAATATTTAGTAAATTTCATTCTAATTTAAATTTTAATCACAAACTTAAAATTAATATGATAAATATAGTTAATTATTTTCTTAATACTAAACTAATCTCATTTATTTTTAAATTTTCATTCTCTATCATTGTGATCATCTCAAGACTTGCTTCCTATGTTAAAAATAAATTAAACTATCATCACAACCTTAACAATGAATCTCTTATGTGTAAACATTTCGAAATTTTATTTAATTAGTGTATTTGTGTTTTTTTGTGATTATTTTAGAAACCAAAGCGTTTTATGTGAATAATCACAAATTTTAGATTATGGATTTCTAGAAATCACATTGAGTTTCTAAATAAGAAGTTTGAAATATAACTTTGAGAAATAAGATTTTGAATATAAATATGATGTGAAATATAAAGTTTTTCAAACTTCTCATTTAGAAATCTCAATGTGATTTCTAGAAATCCATAATCTAAAATTTGTGATTATTCACATAAAACGCTTTGGTTTCTAAAATAATCACAAAAAAACACAAATACACTAATTAAATAAAATTTCGAAATGTTTACACATAAGAGATTCATTGTTAAGGTTGTGATGATAGTTTAATTTATTTTTAACATAGGAAGCAAGTCTTGAGATGATCACAATGATAGAGAATGAAAATTTAAAAATAAATGAGATTAGTTTAGTATTAAGAAAATAATTAACTATATTTATCATATTAATTTTAAGTTTGTGATTAAAATTTAAATTATAATGAAATCTTCTAATTCAATAAATAGATTAATTAATTTAGGAATATATATTTAATTCTTATAACTTTTCAAATAAAAGCAAAATTTATTTTTGAATTAGTTTCTAGTAACTTCATGAAGCCACAATATTTTAATTCTCCAAATTTATCTTATAATCATAATCGTCATTGGTCAATTTTTAAATATTAAAAAAATATGTCAATAAATAGAAATCTTAATTAAATTTATATCTTTCACTTACATTTTATTTATATTAAAAATATTTAAAGTTTTATTCATTAGTTTTATAATTATAGTCTCAATCTAAAGGAGGCGTTCCACGTCAGATATTCAATAATTTTAATTTAAAATGGTATATTGCTTATTTATTATTTAAAAGCCTTTTTTATTTTATTAGTGTGGGTTATGATATAGTTAAGAATATTGTAATTAATGACCTCCTTTGATTGATTAATCATAATGTTATATATGAAACATTTTCTTCACTTTTTCTAGTATTCGTATTTTGATTTATTAATTATTAAGTATATTTCCTCAACAACCACCTAACGTCAATCCTATTTTTTAAATAAATTTTATATTATAGATTTTAATTTTATATAATTTTACATACTTAATTCTTTAGCTTTCATTTCTTAGGAACTTTACCTTCACTCATTTATTTTACTTTTCTTAAATTATTTAATCAAGAAGTGAACATATATTTGCAATTATTATATACTATATCTCTTTTTTCAATTATAATTTTATGATTAAATAATATTCTTTTATAAAAACTTATATATAATTAACTTGAAAACTATTGTTTCAAAGAAGCCATTCAAAGTGATTTTATTTTTTCATTTGTTTAAGTGATTTAGCAAAATTAATTAAAATATAATTATTAATATTTTTATATTTAAATTAAATTATATTTTTAATTATAGATAATTATAAAAATAAAATAGATTAAGAAAGATTTATAAATTAATTTTATTCATTTATAATAAACATTATATTTTATATTTAGGCTGTCTTCTTCCACATCTTACACAATTATTTCTATATATTATTATTATAGATAAATTAGAAAATAATCGTGAAAAATATTCTTAAAAAAATTTGAACTAATATTTATATAAACTGTCATTAATTAGATAACTTTATATATAGCTCAATAGATTATTTATAAAACGAAGCTAAAAATTATTTTATTTTTAGAATCATTCTTTTGAGCATTTAAATATTTTTAATTATAATTTTTTTGTGAAGAATAATTAGTAATGTATTATATAAGAATAAGTATGTAAGATTTGTAAATGAAAATTGTCAGCCTTTAAATGGCATTATTTATGATTAGTAAAATGGATAATCATACTATTTATTTATGCATAAATATTTTTTTTTACGCTAGTTTTATAATGAGGAGAAAAAGTTTTTTTTAGAACTTAATTTAATAATAAACATATATTTACTTATTTTTATATAAATAAGATTTAAAGTTCAAGAAATGATAGGGAGGTTTTATCATTATTATTTATAATTCATTTCAACTTAGTAATGCATTAATATTTATAACGTTTATTTGCAAATTCAAGCTTTTTTATATTTTCTAAATAATATATGATCTAAATTAAAAAAGGTTTATTAATATTTTGTATTAATCTTAAGATTTTAAGACATAATAAATTAATTAATTATAACTTTGATGAAAATTCATTAAGTTGTTAAAAATTTAATTACTTATTATTTAATAACTATTTTAAAAATTGCCTCATAATTTAATTCCAATACCATATATATTTTTTAAATTATCTATTTTAAATAAGAAAATAAGTCTGTAATAAAACTACTAAACTATATTTATAATTTATAGAGATCTAAATTATATAAAATTGATTCAATATAAATAAATAGAGTGATTTTGCTTATTTATTTTTTTAATATTAATTTTTTAATAACTCAATAATAAATAAACCACTTATGTTTAAGCGAACCTGGATTAGATAATCAAAAATATCCACAATATATTATAGTAATTGATTTTGTAACAAATTCAAAATTAATGATTAATAAAAAAATAAAAGTATAATTGTAATTAAGAATAATTCGATATTTTTTATGATAATTTGTTCAATTAAATTTTTAAAGCTCATTGCTATTAAAAATAATAATAGTATTATTTCATTTGTTATATCAAAGTATAAAGAATAGTAATATTTATCTAAATAATAGATTTTCATTTTGATGATCTATTAAGAGTTAAAGCCAATCTTCGTTATAGCTGTTTTTATTTTTCATAATATTATTGAATATTTTTATTTATTTAAAAATATAATAACTAAACTTTTTTTCCATTATTTTTTTAATGATCACCTTGTAAATATATTTCTTGTATATTATTTTAATTTTTGTCTTCCAAATTTTTCTTTTATTCGATTTGGAAGACAAAAATTAAAATAAATGATTAAATAATTATCCTGTTTATTTTAATTTTCTTCTAAAAAAATATAATTAATAAAAATGAAAGTATATAATTTTTAAAAATATAATAAGAGTCAAATTGACATTTTTCTATAAAGAAAAATTTATTTGAATTAGGAGTATACTACCATAAATATCCATAAAGATTGATGAATAGTACTAAAGACATAGAAGCAAAGTTCTTTAAAATGTATCAATATATAATACTAATAAAGAATAAAAATATTACCAAGTATTAATTATTAAATTAATAATTTATTTCATTGAGTTTTCGAATATTTTTCTTTAGTTTTATATTATTATCATCATAAAACTTGGTATATTTATATATTTTTTATTTAAATTTTATTAATTTAAGAATAGTCATTGTAAAACTTACAATCCCAATCGAAATGCATAAGAATAGAATAATTTATTTATTAAAAATAAAAGTTTATAAGAAAACGGATATTTTTTTAAAAATTAATTTATATTCAATATATGTTTTATTTTAAATTTTTTAAGGAAAAATATACTAATTTAATTTATGCTCAAATTTTTCTAATTTTATTATTCTTAAAATTGTATCATCACAGATTAATCCTATTACAAAATAAAGTGTTTATTATTGTTAAAAATATGGTATTAATTATAAGTATTTAATTTGATCAAATAATAATAAAATAAATTTCGTTTATTTTAAAGAAATAAAAAGAAATCCCTTAAATATGGTTATATATTAGATTACTTTGTATATATGTGTTTAATGATTAAAATCAAATAAATTTAACATATCACTGTTTAATACTAAAATTAAACAGTTAATCTTAGTCGTGACGTAGACGTATCTGAGTAAGTTGACGTGGCAAATTCCGTGACGTGGCAATCAAAAAGTAGAAAACTCCGAAAAAAACCATTCTTGATATTACCTAGTCTTCTCCCAAAATCAAGATGTCACCCCAGATTGTACCTGAGGGACAGAGCTCGTGAGATCCAACTAGATTAACAGAAGATGGAGAAAAACGCTTACCGGTCCCACCGCTTCTGGGAAACGTAATCCCTGTCATTTCGCTGTGGTAGCTTCAGCACCCTAACCCGGTGTGGGAGAAAAATCCTTATCGTTGGCTTCAATGGTTTTCGTCTTCTCACTTTCGAAGGCAGAGCGTACCTTCATCCTGCTCCCTATTACCTAGGAAACTGAACTCAAGCCAGTAGACTCATCTAATGCAGGGAAATCTTAGGATACAACTCACGAAGACTGTACGCTGACAGATTGAACCTCGCCGACTGGTCCCTCATGCGTTGCGCCCAACAACCCCCAACCTGTCCTCGATAGGCCTTAGTGTAGTAGAAAGCTCTATCAGAAAGTCCCAAGTGGTTAGTACCACCTAGCAATTAACTTTCTAATTTAATAATACTTTGTATCTATAAAATTAAAAGTGCTTATATTTTTTTTAATTTTCACAAATTTATTTAATTAAATTTTGATAAATAGTATAATGGAAAATTCAATGAAAGTATTAAATAATATAAGATATTACAACTTCAGGTACAACTTAAGATACAGATTGAGGCACAACTTGAGATACAGCTTAAGGCATAAATTCAGTTGGGTTAATCATAAATAAATTAAATATAATTATATTTGTACTATATTTCTTCAAAATTATTTTAATCTAAATTTACCTTAAATTATTAAATATTATATGAATAAACTGGAAATGAGGAGATCAATTTATTACTTTATTTTCTAAATAAATACAATAATAAATTGCCAGTTTAAAAAATCTTTCGTTCATAAGATAAAGAATTCAAAGTTAGCTCGACTATATTTTTAATAGTTTTTAATTTATTTCCAGATTGGAGGTATATAATATGACTTTAATTATATATTTTTCTAAATTTTATGAATTGTTCACTCACATTAAAGTAAAATTCGATCACTTTAATGATGAAATAAAATAGAAGCGCTAATGATAAAGTCCAGTTAATTATAAATTTCTCTATCTAATTATGCTATAATAGTTTAAACTACCAAGATATCGAAAAAAATATTTTTAATTAGTTAAAATTCTCATTTTATATGTATTTCAAAAATAATTGATGATTCGGGTAAATAAATATTCAAATAGTTTGCATCTTTATTATTTGGAGATTTAGCTTATTTAAAAAAAATAATATAGTTATTTCTAATTAATTTATATAATTATATTATAATTATATGTAAATAAAATTGAAAATTTTTTATTATCATTATTATTATTAATATTAATATAATAGTTATATATAATTAAACTAAAATTAAAATATTTTAAATTTCAAGATATAAATACCACCAACAATAAACTATAATTATACTATGATAACATTATTTTTCGCAGAGAAGTACGGAAAACAGTATTATCCTATGTTATATTAATAGGTTCATTTCAAATAATAAATTAGTTTGCGGTTTCGGATATCTTTGGATTTTGGTATTTTTTTTGAAGATAATTTCCTTTCAAATAATTGAAAAGATCCCTCATTTTTTTGTTAATAATTCAATTTCTTTTTATTATTAGATAATTATTAGTATTAGGGAAGTGAGAATTTGCACTTTACAGGTTTGCTATTGACTGAGCTTCTTCTTCTAAAAAAACCTACTAGTAATAGTTATTTGAATAATTTATGATAAAAATGCAATTATTAAAAAGATTTAGTTAATTAACGGTCTTAAAGTAAAGCAGTTTATCAAAACTTAGAAAGAAAAATTAGATATTAATCATAAAAAAATACATATTGAAATAAAATTCTTTTTTTCAAGACAATATATTAGAAATTTTAAAATCAATGTGAAATTTCTTAAAAATAGGAAGAATCAATTTAAGAATATTTAATCTTTATCAAATTGAAAAAAATATGAACAAGTTGATGAAAATAATGATGCTTGATTTTAAAATAAACCATAATATTATTGAAATAATTTAAATTAATTTAAATTTATTGAATTTTTATTGTTTTTTAATTTTATTCAATTATTTTATTTTTTTAAAAAAGTGTCTACTCTCTTCATGGATCAGATGAAATAGTACTCTACTACTGTAAATAATAAAATTTAGTAATATTAAGTTTTTCCTTTTAAAACTATCAAAGTCAATATTTTTCTACCAACTTTGCTGCCACTAATGAAATTTATTTATATTGTTTAGAAATTAATATCCTAATGTTATAATTTAATTCCTACAATAATATAGAAAAATAAATGCTAAATACATATTAATACATTCAAAAATAATAGAGTCTTTTATTTAATTCAAATTATTTATTAATTTTTATAAGAATAAATTGAATAAATTAGTATATTTATTCAAGGTCAATAATTATAAATATTGATAAAACACAAACTTTAGGTAATTTCTACTTCTGCTTTGAACTACAGCTACACAAATTACTTTGAAGTTAAAATTTTTCTGATTAATGATGTTTTAAAATTGCAATTTTTAGGTTTTTGTTGTTGGAAATGGAGTACTATTAGTAAAAGTTGGAGTTGTAGGAGTAGTAGAATATTTTGTTATCGTCTGAGTATTTCTGATCATTCATCTTTGAGATAAAGTCAAAAATCGGATGTCTAAAAGTGGAACAATTCCATATAACGTTTGCCATTTTTGAATAATAATAATTCAGTTTATAATTAAAAGTTAATATTTAAATCTAATATTGTAATAATGACAGAACGATACAAATCTTATTACTTCTACTAAATTTGTGTTTAGATAAAATATCATCTGAGCTACTTATTATCTAGTAGTATAGTTTACAGTGATTTTGATATAAATGTTGATTAGATTCAGAAATTAACATTCAATAGAATTGGAGCTACTTATAATTTATTTAACTTGGCGTGTTAGATTCCATTTTAGTTTGATAGTTAATTAGGGTTTCAGCTTTATAATAAGTCTACTCGCCTAAAGCATATAATAATAATTTTCCTTCCTTTAATTTGTATATTAGAGGCATAATGCCTTTTATTAAATATTCTCCAAAAAATTAAAGAGTGTGACCTCTTCATCCAAAAGTTCTTAAGTTTTTTGCATAAGATTTCTCCATCTTTGTTTATATCATTTTGGAAATAACTTCTAAATTAAGAATTATTATATCAAAATATTATAAATACTTTACTTTATATTATTTTAATTATATATAAAATTTTAAATTTTAAAAAAAAATATTATAGTTTGTATTCAGCCTATTTTATTTGCAAAAGTTAAAAACATTTAATTCGTTATTTTTTCATGATAAGGATTAGAGTAATTAACTTTATGCTTAATAAGTATTGAAAAATATCTTTAGTAATATATTCCGAATACTAATAATTAAGAAATCCTTATTATATTATTCTATCTTCTACTTATTTATTACTAAATTTGATTTCAATTCTATATTAAAAAACTTTTAAACTGATCTTATGATTTCTTATACAAAAAAAGTAATGCTATTAATTTAAATACTTGCTTTATACTTCTAGTTTTAAATATATTTTATAAAATATCATTTTCATTTTATTTAAGCATATTAATTTTAATTGATTTATTAATTTTCATATTTCTCTATAAATTAATAAATAGATTTATATAGTATGTTATTTGCTCAATTCCAAATAAGGACATCTAATTAAAATAACTATAAAATATTTAATTTAAAACATTTAAAGATAAATAAAAAGTATTTTAATTTATTAAGAGTTTAAATATTAAAATATAATATAAATATAAATTGCATTAAAATTCATAATTTAAAAAATTATCATTAACTTTTTTAAATTAATTTAATTTTAAATAATATAAAAATAGATATTCAAAACTTATTTAGTTGCTAAGGATTAAGAGGAAATGATTTTTTTTAATTAAATATCAAAAGAAATTGTTTCACCAATTTAATATAAATTTTTTTATAAATTGATGTATTATTAAAAGTTATTTAATTAAATATAGTTTAAATTTTCTATAAATTTTTGGGGGGGGAAGTTTCCTGCCCCCAACATTAAATTTTATATTTTTGCAAAAAATTTAATAGAAACAAATTAATTTCAATTTCAAAAACCATAACCATGTACTATACAACATTTATTATTATATAATTTTCAAGGTACATAATTATTCTTGATCAAATTATATATTATTAACAAGGCTAAAATAAGTGTTTTTTATTAATAATTAATGTAATTTTCATTAAATTTTAAATTCATTATCAAGGTAGAAATGATATTTGAAGCTAAATTTAAAAAAAAACTACATCATAATTGATGATAAAGATTCTTTGAAAATTATAAAAATTACATATTTTTATGTATGGGGCAGGAAACTACCTTTTTGGGGGCAGGAAACTTCCCCCCCAAATTTTTATTTAATTGAAATAATATGGAATTAATGTTGAGTAATTTGTCTTCACATATTTTAAAAATAAAATATTGATTTATGTAAATAAAACTGGAAAGGACATGTATATTTAGCAAGACATATATAAATTTAATAATGAAATTTCTGTATAATATAATTCCCGTTTAATATATAATTGACAATTAAAAAACAAAATAATGACCAGCAATTTCTAATTAATATATTATGTAGATTAGTGGTTTGGAGAGACCAAAAGTTGGCAGCAGTAGAAACTTAGTTAATTTAATTAAATTTTTTCCCCCCAAATTTGCTTAATTTGTGCTCATTAGTATCTACATTAAAGTATTTATTATCATAAAATGCAAATAATAGTCAATTTTAAGTTTTTTAATTGGTTTTGGACATTTTTTTTCAACAAAAGAAGTACATTAATATATATTAGAATTTATGAAACCCAACATAAACTATTAAAATCTATAGTAGCATTTTACGCATGTGCTTCTTTATATTAATAACAAATTATATAATTTTATTTATATTTTAAATTAAAAATAACTCAATTATATTAAAGTATATTTGTTTAATATTTATCTATATTTTCGTTAATATTATAAATAAAATATTTTATAGTTCAAAATAAATATCCAATTGAAAATGAATATTTTAATATAAAATTATCTTATTTATATATAATTATTGTCATTATTAATAGTGTATTATAATTATTATTATACATTTTATAATTCATTAATATCAATCAATTATAAATAATAGTAAGTTTATATACAACGGTAAGCTTTAGGATGATCATCTAATTAATTAATAAAATCATAGTTAAACTATTTTTATAAAATAATTTCCTCTTTAATTTATATTATAATAGTGAAAAATGAAAAAATAAAAACAAGCATAGTTAGAAGTTAATAAGATTCATAAATCCCTTTAATCATTTAACTATTATTCAAAAGTATTTATTAATGATTAAATAAATGTGACGGCTTGCTATTCATATGTGAAGAGATCCATCACATAATTTTGTCGAAATACATTTGAATTTGGAAAATTAATTTAAATTAAATTAAATATAAATCAAAATCGTGGCAGTTAAAGTTGGCCAATTTGAACGATCTTGGGCTCATTCGATAGAGAATTTAAAATTAGCTGGACTTTACTATTGGCGGTACTATTTTATCTCATCCCCAGAGTGAGATAACTCGACTTTAATTAAACTCATTTAAATTCATTAAATTATACCCTCACATTAAAGTGAAGTTATCTCACTCTGGAGATGAGATAAAATAGTACCGCCAATAGTAAAGTCCAGCTAATTTTTAATTCTCTATCGAATGAGCCCAAGATTGTTCAAATTGGCCAACTTTAACTGCCACGATTTTTATTTATATTAAATTAAATTTAAATTAATTTTCCAAATTCAAATGTATTTCTACAATTATTGTGCTTAATTTAATTTAATTTTATTTATTTATTTTTTCTTTTTGACACTAAATCATTCTGATTATTTTTACTGTATATTTACTTTTTTTATTAAGTTTTAAAAAATGACTTTTTACTTAAATCTTTAAAATATTGAATTGACTTTATATTTTAATATAATTATCAAAAGTATACATATCACCTCTTTTATTAAATAAAATTAAGGATAAAAATAATCATATAACAGGTAATTATATTTGTTTCATTAATCATTTACATTATGAGACTAAATCTCAATTTGTAATATTTTATCACTTAAATATTCAAATTTTCTCATAATAAAATGATAAAATTTCCTTTCTAGTTAAAAGGGTTTGTATTATTAAATATTTATATTCATATTTAAATTATAAAGCTAACTACTTCAGTTACTATAGAGCTTGTATATCTCAACTTCAATATTTGTTTATTTATCCTTTTATCTAGTTTATTAACTATTGTTTATGCTTATTAATTTATAAAATAGACTTACCACTTTTTAAAAAATCACTTAATTTTTTATTCTTTCAAACAAATGTTTAATAATATTAACCTATGTTAAATTAAGTTCTAAGAAACTTGATTTTAGTATCTTGATGCAAAAAGAGAATCTTATAACTTTTTTATTTAACATATTCATAAATTACTAATAATAAATTAAGTGTTAATTAAAATATGGATTATACTATCAACATAAGTCATTATAATTTTATAAAATATAATATTATTATCATTACAACCAACAAAAATAAGTTTAGTAATTTATTCCAGTTTGAGATAATATTGAGTTTAAAATTTAACAGTTTTATAATGCTGTATAACTGTTGAGGTTAACTTTAAAAATAAGAAAGCTTAAAATAATAATAATATGAAATATGATCACACTGTGGTCTCAGGGACCCCCGATCAAATAAGCATGATAGCTTGTAAGGTACTAGCCTTTTTAATTAATTTTTTGAGATTCTCTCCGTGTATACTGAGTCTTCATCATCTTCTAAAGCTTAAAATATATTTATATTAAGTTTTCTTTGAATTAATTATTTTTATTCAATTTATTATATTTTTCCCTAGACTAAACCTTACAGATGTGCTGTTCAGTAAAACAGAAAATCTGTTCGGTTTATGAGATTAATTAATCAAGAATTTATCATTATTTTGATGAGATAAAATTCAAAACTTAAATTATACTTTTTAAAAATTTATTCATAAACCGCACAAATTTACTATTTTATTAAATATTCTTAAATTTTAAAATATAGCTAGTATAGTTTTAAATAGTGAAAATTTTAAATAATTGCTTGATGTTCAAAAGTAAATGATGGTTACAACATAATAAAATAACAACTTTAAGCATATATCTTACTATAATATTAACTGATTGAAAAATTTGAAATAGCTCATAATTTAAATTTAAAAAGTATAATCAAAGGCATTTAATTTTTTTATTTATCATATTCATTAATCTAACATAGACTCAATCTTTATATCGATTCTTCAAAATATATAATATTTATTATTTTAAAAGTATACAAATAAGTAAAAGGAATATCTATAATATAAAGAATCACTTATTAAAGAGAAAATATTATAATTTTATAAAAACTGTGATTAATTATTTTATTTAAAGTATTTACTATTTTGGACAACTTATTTTAAACTATATGATAAAGGAAAATATTTAATTTTTATTTATCAATTATCAATTTTTAAAATTAAAATTTATTACTGTTTCTTTTAAGATGATTAAATACTTATTATTAAAGAAAGAAATCATTTAGAAAAATTTAAAACATATTACTAAATAATTTATTAATAATTGTTAACTTAAAGCTCATTGACATAAAATTCCTTGAGATATTTTGTTAAATTAATAAATTAAATATATTTATAAATTTATAAGTACATTTTAACAATTTTATATAATTAGTAATTAAAAAATCAAATTTATAGAGTATCAATAGGTTGTAAAAATTAAATTTATTATTATAGTAGGTTAAATTGAGGAATAAATAACTAGCGCAAAACAAGCTTATTCTACTTCGACTTACCTTTCTAAAATAATTACATTCACTCTCATTTTGAGTGTTTAATAACAATATTATATATTAGCACATAAATAACAAGAAGTTTTTTAACTTATTAGTGATTTTTAAGAAGGGTAAGAAGGATTTAGACTAGATTTAAGTGATTTAGTATATTGAATGCGTTATTCACCCAGAAACTAATCGATGACATTTACTGGTGAAGATAATAAATTATAAATATTTATTATATTCATTAATTTATTTAAGATGTTAATATATTGTTAATAATAATTTAATATTTATAATTTATTTAAGATTATATTTAGTAATGTTATATTTGAATTAGTTAATAATATTATTAAAATACATTTGAAATTGAAATTTTAGATTAATCAATTAAATCATTTTAAATTATTTATTATAACTGCCTCCAATTAGGAGTGATCTTAATCGTAATTTGATTTTAAAAATAATTATGACCAAATAAATAAATAAATTTAATTAAATATATAATAGTGTGCAAAAGTGCAGATTGTGCAAAAATATAATATTCCAACAAATGTGCAGGTTGTGTGCAAATATATATATATATAAATTATATAATTAATCTTATGAATTTATAAATGTCACTTACCATAATGATCTTCTGCATCATTGTCTCTCATGCTTATTCTATTAGAGTTCTGAGTCTTCTGTCGAAATGCACTCCTCCTCAGATCTGTTCAAAAGATAATTTGCTAGCTGTACTTCATTGAAGGGGAACTTAAGCTTTCCTGATTTACCTTTGGTGATTCTATTAAGCATCTTCTCTCGAAGTAATCCTGATCTTATCATGACATTTTGTTCTAGGAAAATTCATTAGTCGTAATGATCGTGCAGCAGTCTTTAAAAAGTACATTTGTCGCTCCGAATTTCACATCAACTGCGGATCCTTTGCCCTCTAGTTATTCTTCATCGCGGGAATTTTATATCTGCTAAAGAACTTTTCAAGGTTCATTTCATCGATAAGAACTATATGTGGCTCTTTTTTAAGCTTTCTTGTATCAACGTGAAAATGAGAAGGCCCTGGGTTCAGCTCATCACAGATAAAGAAAGAATCAACCATTTCCAAGATAGTGCTCTTGCCGGTGTTCTCTGCGCCATACATCTATACACAATGAATTTCCTTGTCTTCTCTTTGATAGTAGTTGATAAAGTGCTTCTGCAATATCCAAGTATCCTAGATTTCTTAACATTTAATCTGTAAGTTTATGTGATTCATCGCAGTAGTGTCTGTTATCTTTAACATATTTCTCTATTTGCTCTTTACTAGATATCTTGTTTTTTCCACCGCGCCGATTTGCTTAAGTATCTGATGAACGTTGTTCAGTATCTACTGTTGTTGGAAAATCTAAGCTACAGCATCAGAATCTCTTAAGTCTTTGAGTAAATACTATCCGAAAGTCATAGAACCGTGGGCAATGTTTTCTGCCAAAAATTCCTTAACATAATGACTATAACTTCTCTTCTGTAGTATTTGCTTCATCTCCTCAAGTGTTTTCCTAGCAGCTATCTTTACGTATTCTAATTGCATTTATTTCTAGCACCCGTAAATATTGTTTAGATCCCAATGTGCGATATAAAACTCTTCAGGGGTCTTAATCTTTAATTCTGAGAATTAGAGGTCAAAGTTCTTGAAGAGTATGCATCCACCAACATTCTTGATTTTAAAGTACTCTCTATTGATGCCCTTAGAGTCTCTCGATATCATTATGTGGAAGTAGGTATTATTGCTCTTCTCTTTGCTAAAGACATTGACATAGGTGATTGATGGTTAGTTTGATTGGAGCTTTTAATGAATCTTCTCTGCTATGTTTAATGTAACAGACCCGGAGATCTACAAGAAAAAATCATGTCTATAGTTGTACTATTTACTGCTCTTTGACATTTAAGAGTCATTACAGTACTTAGTGTTAAAATGAGAAGGTGCCTTTCATACCAATATTTATTTGCTAGACATTTATAAATTCATAAGATTAATTATATAATTTATATATATATATATTTGCACACAACCTGCACATTTGTTGGAATATTATATTTTTGCACAATCTGCACTTTTGCACACAATTATATATTTAATTATTTATTTATTTATTTGGTCATAATTATTTTTAAAATCAAATTACGATTAAGATCACTCCTAATTGGAGGCAGTTATAATAAATAATTTAAAATGATTTAATTGATTAATCTAAAATTTCAATTTCAAATGTATTTTAATAATATTAAAATATTAAATAATATTTTTATTGTAATCAAATTCTTTATTTTATTCTATTAACTATAAATTTAAAAATGAGAGAGAGTAGACCACTGTTTTATTTTTAATAAAACATCTTCTAAAATAAAATTAAAAATTATATTTTAATTTAATTGATATTTTATAAATTATAATTTAAATGATTAATGATATCAATAATTTTGTATTTATTTTTTATTCTATATTTAATTAACAAAATAGATGTATTAAATTTTTTTAATTGCTTTATTTGTTTTTTGTCAAAGAAATCAATTACCTATTAATATTATTTCAATATCAAGTTGTAAATATAAACTAATTACTAAGAGCCATTATTTTATTATATGATATATAATACAACAAATATAAAATATATAAAGTAGGATAATAATATAATGAAATATTATAAATTTATCTTATTTAATTTAAGAGTTTTATATTTTATTTGAATAATATTAAATACAATTATTTTTTTATTTTACCAACTGAAATCCACACTAACTTATTAAAAGGCAACAAATATGTTGATTGTCTGTTAATAAAGTCAAATATTTTGTTTATTGTTATTCTAGTTATTTTTATTAAAAATATAATTGTTAATAAAGATTTGAATTATTTTTAATTTTTTTTATCTAGTATTGTATATATTCTGAATATGCATATTTGTTTTTTATAAATCTTTTTCTTTTTAAAATTAGAACGTTTATTTTACAAAAAAAATTAAAATAAATTTGTGGCTTTTATTTTATTTACTAATATAGCCTCTACGAATAAAGTTTTAGAGAGTAAAATGTTTCAATAATTCAATCAAAATCTATGCCTATTAATGTTCCCTAAGAAATGATGGTATGTATAATTTGAATTTATTAATTAATATTTTTAATTAAAAAATGAAAAGTAACTTCAAAGAGAAAACAGTTTCCCTCTTTTTCATATTTGTTTGATTAATTTATTGTTTTTTTAAAAAAATTTATGATTTTATAATTCATGATTTAATAGTTTAAATTATCTTATTATAAGTTAATAAATATGGATTCTTGAGAAATTATTCGTAAGTTTACAAGTAAAATATGTATGTAAGTCAATGAGACAAATATTTTTAAATAATTTAATTTTTATCATAAATTAAAATTGTAGAAAGAATCTTGGCTCAATTTTGGTTTTCTATTGCACTTACAAATTGAGAAGATCAAAAATGCTATAATAAATATAAATTATCTAAGTTTAATAGTAAAAAAATCTTTATTAAAAATATTGCAAATTAATTTTTCTTTAAATAATACAATCTTTTTTTTTTAAATTACAAAAAAATTTTAACATGATTTATATTGTTCCACAAATGAATAAATTAAAATATTAATTAGAATTTTTATTTAATTTAAGTTGATTTTTCGAAATAATTTATATCAAGAGACTAAAATAATTTTAAAGAATCTTTTTAGTTATAAGATATTTTTATTAAATGAGCATCTTGTATACTAATAAGAATTCATATGTAATCATATTGTTTTAAGTAAATAGTAGTAATTTGCAGATATTTGATGAAAAAATCTATAGAATTCCACTATAAAAATATTTTAAACCACAGCGCTCTTGTAAAAAATTAATACCCCTTCGTTAAGGTACTTTTTTTAACTAATCAATTTTGAAGAAAATCTTTGTTTGCTTGAATCTCTTTTTCCATTTTTGTGGCTCAATATCTTCCATCATTCTTCTACATATAAAGCCATAATTCATTCTAAGTAATTATCATATAATCAGGGAATATCTAAATTCAATGGTTTTTAGATATTCAGCAGGCTTAAAAGAAGAAGAATCATTATAAGTAAATATAAAGAATTAATTTTATATTTTTAAATTTATCTTACAGTCACGCATTTATATTTTAATTTAATTATATTTTATTCAAATTTAATTATTTAAAATATAAATTAAATTTCAATATATAACTAAATTGAATTTATTATTGTGTGAATAAAGTAATAATTTATTTTTATTATTAATATAATAATTATTTTTATTTTTATTTTTTATATATCCAATGAAGCTTATTCTTTAACAAATATAAATAACTTAACTTTAAAAGAGTAAATAGATGCCTAAAATAGAAACAAAATAAGGAGAGAATAGCATATTTAGCCAGACTTTGTAGGGTTCTATCTAAAACATTTTATTATTTTATATTTTTACACTTAATTTAATTTGATTTACATATGCCATTCGAGATAAGCACAAAAATACAATGGAAGAGGATAAGCTTTTTTTGATGCACCTGGCCTAGGATAACTTTTTAATTCTCTGCAGAGTCATAATTTAAAGACCCTATCTGCTCTTCCCTTATGCTAATAGGTTTATATTAGTAAACAAACTCGTTAAACTTCCTAAAAACTTGAAGTCTAAATTATTTGAGCACTTACTTGGATTTTAAAACTCTATAGATTACTATAAACCATTATAATTGAGTAAGTAAAAGGCAAGTCTTCATTGTCAAGAAGATACTCATATTTCTATAATTTGCCAATAATTATTAATTGCATACACAATAAAAGATAGACGTTTAGAAAATAATTTGTAAATGCTAGCAACAGTTTGGACACCAAGTTATGAAAGTTGAAATCAGAATCTATGACAAAAAGAGAGAAATAGAACTCAAGAAGGAACCAGTGTATAATGATTTCAATTAACTTGTTTCAGCATTGCCATTTGCTGAGTGAAATTAAGAAAAAATGGAAGCAGCAATTAAAAATTTGCTTGAAAACAGTGATATATACTTTTGGAATAAATGCAAAGAAGTTTAAAATGATCCACTTAGACCTAATGAATGGACGTAGAGTCAATGAGCCGAAAAAAGTCATAATAAATATGAAATTAATATAATATTAAGAAAATATAAAATAAATATAATACAATGATAAAATTTATATAAAATATTTGAAAATTTAATTATCATAGATATTAAATATTTATTTTATTATAAAATAAAATTATAATTAATTTACATTTTTATAGTTTAAATTATACAAATAAATAAAATAATTTAAAACCAATCTTAATAATCATTAATTTAGATATTTTTTTTTTAATTTTTTTAATAATAAATTTTTCAATTTTTAAATTTTATTTAAAGATTGAATTGTTTAATAAAATATTATATTAATATTTATAAATATAATAAATTAGATACAGTATTTAGAGTGCTTGAATTATTTTTCACAATTTTATTAATTTTAGTATTAAAATTATTGAATTAATCAGTATTCTATAATAATTTACAGCTATTTTTTTTCTAAAAATATTTTGTTTAAAATTCTATATTAAAGAATTTGTAATTGATCTATTTATTTATTTAACATATTTTTAAATATTAATCTTATAATAATCTTTCTAAAAAAATTAAAATGGATATCATTATCATTTTTTAAGAAATATTTATTTCAACAGATTTGTTAACCCATTAATTTCTATATAAGCAAATAATTATACTGAATAACCTTGCAAGACTTAAATTACCTAACAGAGTTCATAACATTAAATACTATTAGTAAGTATTTGTTTAATGAAATATAGAGAAATAATTTATAAATTTATTTTTATTTAGTATTTTCTAATTAATATTTAATGTTATTAAAATTTTTTTTATTTATCTAATTTTAAGATAAATAATGATTGCATTAGAATTTATAATGCTTAAAAATATTATAAAATTTTCTAAATTGATTTAATTCAAAATGATATCATTATTGAAAAATAGGAATATTCAAGACTTATTTAGTTACTTTTCTTCATGTATCTCTTTAATATCTTTAATATAAAACATTATAGAAATTACATTCGATATGTCTATTGTATTTAATAGAACATTTATAAAAATAAAATAAAGTTAGAAAATAATATATATTTTTTTTGACTATAAAAAAGAAAGAATAGCTTGCTTGTTAAATTAATTTAATCTATAAATTGTGATTTGTAAAATCCTAAGATTTTATTAGCATTAGTAAAATTCAATCTTGTTTCTTGAAATTCTTTAATATATTTTGATTAATTTGTTGAAATTAGTATTCCTAAGAGTTTAAATTTAAATAGTATGCCAAAAATAGTGATATTAAAATTTTATGTGCTTTTATATCCATTCATATCTATTATACGATTCCAATAATTTAAATTACAATTAACAAACACATTTATAAAATAATAAACAAATTGTAGCATTTAAAGCAAATGCTTACCAACTTAAATGCAAGATATATATATTATTATAATTTTTAATTTAATAGTCAACTAGTAAGTTAAGTTATATTAGAAAATTCTACTGAAGGTAATATTCCTCCCGACCTCCCCTCCAGAAGCATCAGGTGTGGTCACCACCAAACTTGACCGTAGTCGAAAAAAGTGTCCTTCCTTCCATGTAGCTACTCCGGTTTTCCAAGCAGGGTCATCTGCTACCATTTTACGTCATATCAGCTCCAGACGAGTATCCCGTGCTTTTATCAGGTACATATACTACAGAATTCTGAGATATTTCATACTTTATACCAGGTAAAAATATAAGTGAACCCTGGGTTTTGAACCCCTACCCTATAAAAATTAGTAATTCGATCAATCATCTGGAAAATAGGTCCGAAACTAAATGATTTATATTATAAATATAAAAGTTAAATTGTTTATCTTCTATATTTTCGTTGATATAAATAATAATTATCAATAAAACATTAAATAATACAATATATTTATATGATTGAAAATTAATGTTTCAATTAAAAAATATAATTAATAAATTTAATAATTTCGTATTATTTATAATTATTGTAGAAATTAATAATAAATATATTAAATTGAAATTAAGTTAGTGGCAGTTAAAGTTTACTTATTTAAACGATTTTTGGAATTTTTTATAATAGAATTCAAAATTTCTTGGATTTTATCATTAGCGGTACTATTTTATCGCATCTCTGAAGCGAGATAACTTCACTTTAATGTGAGGGTCAATTTTATCAAATCTAGAGGTGTTTAATTAAAGTGAAGTTATCTCGCCACAGGGATGCGATAAAATAGTACCTCTAATGATAAAATCCAGGAAATTTTGAATTCTATCATCAAAAATGCCAAAGATCGTTTAAATAAGTAAACTTTAACTGCCACTAACTTAATTTTTGCAATTAAATAAATATAATTTTAATTAATTTCCAAATCCAAATGTATTTCAAAAATAATTTTGTATTTTATATTTTCATAACATCATATACTTATTAATTTAGTAAGTTTATTACTATTTTATTACGATTAACTGCATGATTCATTAATAAATTTATAGTTAAACGTTAAATAATTATTGATATATAAAAATAATTAGATATGCAAAAGTTTTTATAGTATTGGCGAGTAAAAAGTTTGTCATTAATGATTTCGAAGTTTTTATTCTCAAATTTTCCCTTATTAGTATTGATTTTAATTACTTTTGTTAAATAATCTACTATATTGTTTAAATTTTTAATCAAAAATATAATTATAATTTTAATTAATAAATAATAAAATAAAGTATAAATAAATAAAAAATAACAATAAAAATAATATCAATTATTCTTTAAAATATTAAAAAATAATAAAGAATATGCAACTCTCATTTCTAGTGATTGCATCCCACTAGGATTTGAATTATAATAAATTAATCTTTAAGATATCCGTATTAATTTTAGATACATTTTGTTTAATTGTTAATTCTTATCAATTAAAAAGTTTTTTTGAATTTATTGCTAAATTTAATTAATATTTTGAAATAAAAATAAATAGAATTGTTTGTCTATACTTCTTATTTACTTATTTTAAACAAAATTTTAATAAATTCAAATGAGTTTAAATGATTTATTTTATTTAATTATTGATAATTTTGGTAATAATAAAATAATTATTGTTACTCAAATCTAAATGCTCATATTTTCCAATATATAATACTAAAAGATAATTTAATACTAATAATCTGTCAATTAAGTTATATTTTATGGAATTTAAAAAAATTACAAATGCAAATAAATTTTAACAAAAAATCATAGTTTATTATATATTTTATAAATTAAAATTAAAAAGTTGGACAAAACATTTGGTGTAATGAATTACACTTATTTCTGGTGTATTTTTATTTCGTAATTTCATTTGTATTTTTGCCTTTTACTTACTTTAGTAATTTACTAACTAACTAAAATTGAAAAGTATTATAACTAAAAAAATATAATAAATAATTTTTCTATTTATTTTAATTAAAATTGAGTTAATTAATAATAAGGAATAATTATACCTTTTTTTAAATTAAAATAATAATAATTCTATAATTAAGTAAATTAAGTTAAATTTAATTTAAAACTACTTATTTAATATTATAAACTTTACTTTCGAATATTATCTTTTTAATATTCCAATGAATTTTCTAAATATTTTAATAAAAATATACAATTGAACTTACTCGAGATGAACTAAGTAGTAATATTAATATCAATCCGTCTACCAAATATATTATAACCTTCTTTTTTATATTTTATTTTGTTTAAATAATTAAAAAACAGATATTCTCATTTTATAATCATTAATTATAATAAAATTATAATCTATTTATAAGTTTTATTTATAAATATAAATAAGATATTTATTTGTAAATTTTAAATAACATTAAAATATTTATAATTTATTTAAAATTATAATGAAAATGTTTTATTTATAGATTGAAGATGAAATAAAATAATTAAATAATATTTATTTCATTCACAATTCTTTTTTACTTGCATTAAAAATAAAGGAAATCATAGACTTAACTCTGCTATATTGCAACTAATAAAATAATAATTCATCTTTCCAATAAAAATAATATATAAGTTTTTTGTTAAATAAAAGCCAATTAAAAAACGATGAAAATAAAGAATAAATTAATTTATATTAAATTTCGTAAATCTTTTTATAATTATAAAAATAAAAATCATTTTATATATTAGTAAATTTATGATTTACTTAACTATTTTAAATATATTACTATTATTGGTTAATTGGTATTTTGTCAAAAAATTAAATTCATATTAAAAATACAAGAAATAATAAGTATGAGGAAGTAAGGGAAAAAGCCAATTAAAAAATTATAAGTATAAAATACATCAAAATAAAATAGATTTCATTCAATAATATTTTAATGTTATGTTGAATATTTATCTCATTTTTTATAAAAATTTTATAATTATTTTAATAATTGAAAATATATTTTTAAAAATTCTTTGATTTTCCATTAAAATTGACTGTGATTTTTTTAAGACTACAGAAGTGTTTATTAATAGTTAATTGAGCAAGAAACTGTAATTTAATTTTAAAAAAGTTTTTTTCTTGTAAGAAATGTTATTTACATAAAATCAAAACTCTTCATTAATGTTTTAAGAATTTAGTGTTACAAAATGTAATTATACATATTAAATTTTTAAATACTTATTCTTTTTAAAAATTTAAACATAGATTTGTTTAAAATAAATCAATAAATTGGTGCCTTTTATTTTAAAATTTAGAAAATTAACTTTGTATTATTAATGATGCACTATAATGAATATTTTTGATATCAACATATTTTAATAATTCATTCTAAGCTTCTGTCAACTGAAATTCTTGCTTCCTGGAAAAATAATGTCAAGTTTAATTTGAATTTCATTAATTAATATATGTAATTACTAAAAAATAATCAGCCTTCAAAAATGCCACTTTAAATAGTATATTTGGATTGATTAGTAGTCTTTTAAATGCTTATATTTTAAAGGTATTGATATTTTATAGTTTAAATTTAAATTCAAAATTATTGAATATAATTTTTAAGTGAAATGAATTGACAGGTTTTATAGTAAATATGTGTAAATGTGCGATTAAGAGGAATGTAAATAAATAACTTTTTATTTATAATTAAAGAAGTGCATAAATCTTTATATATCTTCTTCGAGAGTTTTCAATTGTACTTAAAATTGAGAAGAAAATATTTAAGGCCATAATATTAATTTCCTAATAACTTTACTAACTAACTAACTAATTAAATATTTATTAGCAATATTTCAAAATCTGGGAAAATAAATTTCCTTAATAAATAAATTATAATTTTAATTATAATTTATATTTAAGATGATTTTTAATTTAGTTCACTTCTAATAATTAATAAAAATTTCATTCATATTTTTGAATCATAATATATAATTATATATAATATTAATTTAAAATTTTATAAAGCATTTTATTTAAATTGAATTTCTAACAAAAATATTATATTTTTATATTAAAATTTATTAAGAAAAAATAAAATAATATAATATTTACTATTTTATAAGTTTGACCATCATTTTATTCATCTTTTCAGAGCGTGAGTAAAAAGTTAAAAATCTTTCAAAACGAGAATCTCTTATCCTAAACAGTTTTCCTATAAAAATGTTCGATGAATATAAATTTAAATCGAGGATGCTCGATCAAAGAGTACATTATATCCACATGAAATTATTTTAAGTCTCATTGATGACTTAATTTATATATATATATATATACTTTCGCTGTGGTATCTTAATAAACTAACTGAGTAGATAGAATATCTAATGATTGCTTGCTTTAGTCCTATTTCCCCCATTTTAAAAGCTTGATACTCCGCCATCTATTTGATACTTAACTGTTAAATTCATGCGAGGTAATGTTATATATTCAAGGAAATTTTAAACGCAAAATAGCCAACCTCATCTTCAGAAGGGCTTTAACGCAGTTGAAAAATATTAGTAGAAGTAAAGCTTATTAAAGTTCTTGACTACTTATCCACCATTTAACTTCTTCTTTCATTATATTAATACTAAGATCTAATTATTTAAATATTTAATTATATTTCATTAAATATTATTTTATTGAATTTTATTTATTATGTAAAAAACTTATTAATTAATAATGTTATTATAAATAATTTTATTAATTCAATAAAACAGAATATACTTTAAAAAATAAAAATAATTTAACTTTAAAAGAGAAATGAATTAAATAGTTTATTCTTATATGTTACAAGATGTCTCACATATAAATTAAAGCAAGTAAAATTAGTGGTTAGAGATTATAAAGCTCTAACACACAGTTTATTAATTTATTAATTTTGTTGTTACAATAAATCATCCAAATAATGATTAAATTAACACAAGCAATCAGAACGCAAACAATAAAGTGCCAAACTACAATATAGGAGCAGGCAATGCATTTGTAGGCGCACCAGGCCTAGGAATGTTTAATCAGCAGCAGAATTAACTACAGCAAAATCCTTAAAATCCTCATCTTCTCTACTATCAAGCTTACAAATACTTAAGGACAACAAATTTGAAAGATTACCAAAAGTAAATATGACTTAACTACTTAAATACTTAAAGACATTTTAATATTTTTTATATAACAAAATTGATTTAAAATAGAAAACAGAGGGGAATTAATAATAATCTTAAATTTATTTAAACTTTATTTAAGAATTAGGTTCAAATAAATTGTGTAAAACTAAAATATACAATGAATAAAATTTTGAATTTTCAATTCAAGGAGTTATAATAAATAGAAATTATGTTTAATAGGTTTGTCGTATTTCTAAATTAAATAGTCAAAATCATTTCATTTAAAAGTTAATTTAACTTAAAATTGTAGTATAGAATTTAAAAATAGCAAAGCATCATAAATAGGGTAATCATTTGAGTTGATATAATAAGTCTAATTTATTTAAATTTTTATAGTTTATTATTTAATTAATTTATCTATTATTATTTTAATTTATGATATTCATAGTTTTATTTATTGCTTTTTTCAAAATTGGAAAGCTGAAATAATTGTAACGTCAATTAAAGTTTTCTATTTTAAATATAAATAATTCATTTGTTTGAAATTTTTCACTAGTTACTTACTTTTTATTAAGAAATATAAGTGGCTTTTATTTGGGAAGTATAAATCATTCCAATGAAAAATATCTAAAATTATTTTTGGATTCATAATTTTAAGATTAAATAATCACTTCTTTAATTAATATTAATTATAATTATGAGATGAATTAAATTTTTTATTAATTGTAATTAATAGATTTGTAAATTAATTATCTGAAAATTCAAGAAAAATTGAAGTAATTTGATAGATTTTTATAAGAAAATAAATATCCAGGAAAAGTATTTTAATTAGAGTTAAATTAAATGTATTTATTTTATAGATTATATGAAGTTTTTTAGCACGATTATTCTTCAATTATTAATTCAAATAATAAACAAAATATTATTTTATAGCCAAAATATTCTTATTGAAATATCTATAGCATATAATTATTAAGTTGAAGAAAATTTTGATTACAAAAAACTTTAAGCATTGATAGATATAATTAATAAACATGTTTTTGTAAATAATCATTTCCCTGTATTTAATAATCTTTAATTTTAAAATCAAGACCAAGAAACAATCATTAAATTTAAATCCAATCAAAATTCATATATATATTTTTTTGAATTTTATTTCCTATATAAAATAAATTAAAACATCTACAAGATGTCATCAGGATATAAAAATAAATTGTATTATTATAATGTTTATTATTTTATTTAATTCAACTATTAATTTAAATATATTTGAAAAATAATTGAATTTTTAAAAATCATATATTTTAAATAATTATATATTATTAATTATTGATTAAATAGATAAATATCTTATATTAGTTTTAATTATTATATTGTAATAGAAATTAAATTAATTTACATTTAATTTATAAATTTTATAAACTAAATATGAATAAATACGTTTGTTTTTTTTATATCTAAGCACAATTAAATTTGAATAATTCAAAAATAAATCAATTTTAAATAATACCATATATTATTAAATTTGATTGCTATTATTAAAATTAATTAAATTCTGTTTGATAAAACTTCTCAATTTTATACGCAGGTTTTTTAAACTATCATTACAAAAATAATTTTAGATATTTATTAAGAAATATGTAAAATTTAGAGAGATAGTTTATGTTAATTAATTGCTTTAGAAATTGATATACTTTGTCAATCAAATTTTTTATGTAATAATTGTTTTTTTTCCTCTCATAAAGATCCAATTATTTATTAAAAGAAATAAAAAAGAATTAAAAATATGATTTTTTGCTTTCAATCTTATTACTCTATTACACATTAAATTTATTCTATTTAAATGTCTATAGCTATTCACTAATGCTTTAATTTATTAGTGATTATTATTGTTCAAAAAAATTGTGTTTAATGAAGCTGGGTTTTAATTTTAAAAAAATGGTAATGGAATAGTTTAAGAGAGCGACAAATCAATCAGGTTATTTCGTAATTTAATGCTATAATTAGTAAATTATAATGAAATAAATAGCGCAAGTGAAGAAGTTTCTGAATAAAATGATTAAATGTAATTTATTTAACTTCGATAAATTAAAAAATTAAATAATCTTTATATCTAAAAAAATAGAATTGTTCAATTTTTTTAGGATAAAACTTAATCACAATATAACTATATTAGATTAATGTAAAATTATAAGTATCTTTTTTTTTATTAGTAAAATATCTGTTTTTTTAAACCTTATTACAAAATAGTAAATAAATATCTATTTAAATCCAATAATAGATTTTTTATTTAAAATATAAATACTTACATTCAAACATCACACTATATCATTAGAGAGTTCATTATGTAATTATAATCCACTTCAATTCTTCTGCCGGAGAGTGTTAGTATGTTAAGTTAGTTTATTCTGGTGACTGCTAAAGATTTGAAGATCATTAAAAATATTTTTTTTAAAAAAATTAAAATGCTTGCTCATTAATGGATTAAATCAAACTATATTTTAATTATATTAAATATAAAAATATAATTCTTATCATATTTTTAAAAAATAGAAATATAAATTTCATAATATTAAAATATTTAAAAATGTTAATAATCAAAATTAAAATCAAAAATGATTAAATTATTCTTTTAATATTAAATTTATTTTTATGATGAGTTTATAATATTAATTATTTAATTAAAAATCAAACCATTTATTTGATAGAGTTATCAAAATTTGTGTAGAAATTAATTATTAAGAAAAAAGACTTTTAAAAGCCATCTCTCTTCTAAACATTTTTCCTTTGTAAAAATTGTTGTGGAATAAAGTAGTATATCGCACATGCTCGAACAAATAGTTCATAAATTTCCTAATAAAATACTAAGAAAATACATTTGTTTTTAAAAATTGATTTTATACTTCTTTTTTGCATATTAGTTGATTAACCAAACGTCGTGAAATTATCTAATCATGACTATTTTATTCTTGTTATCCCACTTTTTTAGTTCTTAATACCGTCAACTATTTGATAATTAAAAATATATTCATGCTAGATTAGGTAATATTTTAGGGATATCCTAGTTTAATAACTTTATCCTTAGGAGAAATTAAATTAGGAAAAAGTACAATTGGAGAGGGCTAAGCACTAATATTTTAAATTTACACTTTATATACTCAATTTAATTTCAAATTTAACTTTATTAAAACTAAAGTGTAATTAATTAAAATAATACAATTAAATTAAAAAAATATTATGATTTGTTTTATTTTAAAATATTATAAAATATGTTTTAAAATCTTATTATTTTTTTATATTTTTTTATTATATAAAACATGATAAACTAAAATTTATTTAAACTCTATAAGAGAGAAGGAAAATAAAAATATATTTTAAGCTCCAAGAGCAAACTTACCCATAAAATAGCGCTATTAACATTATTGGTTTGAACTTTCAGGTTCTAACGACAACTAAGTTTAATTTTAATAATTGTGATGTTACAATAAATTAACCGATTATCTATTTATATTCACAAGCCATATGGAGGATCTTAAGGTTTTGAGATGCACTACTTTCTCTTGGATTACTATTTCAGCCTCTTTATAATCAATCTTAAAGTCCGTATCTGCTCTTCTCTGTAGCTCATAGTTTCAAATAGAAAAATAACTCGAAAGACCTCCTAAGGACTTGAAGTCTCAACTATTCAAATACTTATAAGCATTTTTAAAAACTATAGTTGACTATTAAACCATAGAGAAAGTGGCAAATCTTCATTGTTGGAATGTTTCATAAATTTCTTTATTTGCCAAGAATAAGTACTAGCCTAAACTGCAAAACTAAATTTAGAATTTTAGATCAAACTTTGCAAATGCTAGCAACAGTTTGGACACCAAGTTATGAAAGTATAAATTAGAATCTATGACAAAAAGCGATATAGAACTCGAGAAGGAGCAGTGAATAACTATTTCAGTTATCTTGTCACAACATTATTGCCATGTGCTGAGAAATTAAGAGAAAATAGAAGCAGCAATTAAGAATTTGCTTTACTTAAGCGACTTAGACTTTTGTAATGAATGTGATCCTCTAAAACCATAAGAACAATTAGGAGTGGACGTAGAGTCTAAGAGCGGAGAGAAGAGTCTAGTAAGAAAAATATATATTTATTTAGTTTTATTAAATTATTAGAAATGAATATAATTTTATGATAATTTATGCTAAAAATTATAAATTATAATTATTATGGTAATTATATAATTATCTTATTATAAATAATAATTAAATTGATATTTTTTAAAGTTTTAACTATTAATAATAGAAAATAATTTAAAACATATCTTAATTATAATTGTACAAAATAGTATTATTCATTTTAGAAATTTGAAGAAAATTCCAATAACATGAAAACTCAATTATCTTAACTGTAAATTAGGTTTTCAGTTAATTTTACCTTAGAATCTTAAATACTACTAATATTGATTAAATAATTTATTGTTGATCGAATAATTTTTTTTTAATTTAAATTACAATTGATTTTGTTATATCAATAAAAATAAAATTCTATAAATTATTTATAAAGATATATTACAATATAATAATTTTGGAGTTATATCAGATAATTTTTCAAAAATATCGTTTTGGCTTTTTTTACTAAAAAGTGACTAGAACATGTAAGAAGAAAATATTAATCGAAGATAAATTAAATAATATAGTAAATAATATTTTAATCAATAGCAATTTAGGATTTACAATAAAAAATTAAGAAATAATCTTAAATTTTTGAAAATATAGCCTTAAAGCTGATGTATTTATATTTTTAAATAATTTTAAATTACATTTACTAGAATTGTTGATTTTTAAATCTACAAACAGGATAAGCAAGTTTATTTTTAGTTTTATAAAGTCGTTTAGCTTAAAAGATAAATAAATATCATTAAGTATTTGTCCTAATCGATAATGATGAAAAAAAATTAGAATATATTTGATTAAAAAGAACATTATTTTTATTTAAATGATATTGGTACATATATTTGCAAGTAGTTTTTACTTTAATGGCAAATAAAATTAATTTTTAAAATTTATTAAATACAAATATCTACAATTAATTTGAATTATTTATAAGTATTTTTTTAGATAGATAAGGTGAGATTGAGAATGGCACCTAAATTATAATGTTTAAAAATATTAATTTATTTTGAGTTAAATGGTCATTGTTAAAACCCTTTTAGTCAAATAAAAACTTACATAGGGAGATAAGTAAAATTAATTATAATTATAGCTATTATTGGCTTAAAATATATATTTTTTAGCTAATTATTATTACTATTTGCTCGATGAATAGACTCTATAAAATAAATCAATAAGGTTATTTATAAAATTTTATTTCATCTCAGCTATGACTAATTTAAGCCGATAATAGATATAACAAATTTAATTGTACTTATCTCTCGATGTTAGTTTCTTAATTGACTAATGGGTTTATTTATAATAATTTATTTCATCAAATACCTATTTGTAAGATTAATTAACACCTAAATATTCAAGAATTATTTTTAATTATATAAAATAGAACACGTAATTTGTTAAATTTTAATTTTAATTTTATTTTTGATTAAAAATAAATTTCTTCATATAAAATAATAATAAAGGTATTTTTATGTATTTAAATTATTTTTTTTTAATAATTATGTTATTAAGCCTTTGATTAATATAACAAATAATTTAGAGTAATTTTTAATAAGCTTAATTTATTAAGAATTTAAATAAAACTCCAAAACCCTCTCAGTAGTTTGATTAAGTTTTTTATTGATAAAAATAGAACAATTAGCGCATACTTTATTAGGATTTTAAAAGGGTTTATGTAGGGGTTTAATATTTAAATATCAATAATTTAAGAGAGTATAAGCGAGATTTGGAGTAATTTATGAAAGTGAGTATTTAGATTTATAGTTTAAGTTAAGTTATGGGTGTGAAGATTATCGCGATAAACTTAGCCCTATCCTAAATAACATGTCGTTAGCAAGGCTTCTCCTTAAATCTCCTGCAACTGTGAAATTTCACTGTCTATTAGCGCTTAATTTGAAGAGATAATATAAATTTAATCCTAATAGACCCATAAATTCTTTCAACATTATATCAATTATTTTATTGATGCTAAGTCTCTAAAATACTAGCCTCAATTTTCTCCGACTAAGAGAGCTGTGAATATATGTCAATAAAGTGAAAAGAATTTAGAGAATGATTAACTTTACAATTCATTTTATATGACTAATTTAAATTATATAATCGATTAAATGCAGAGGACTAAAGAGCATAATAAAAAGTTTATAAACGCTAGTAAGGCTATACTCACTTTTAATAGCTTTATATTTCGGTCTTTGTACAAGAAGTGCAGCAACATAGAAGTTTATAAATAAAAGGTATAACTGCAAGATATAAAATATTATTTACATAAACTAGGATGAATGACATAAGTCTCAAAGCCGTCACAAAGCCACTATCTTCACATATTTTTCCAAGAATAGAAAGTGTTTATATCTTAACCTTTTATTTATAAACTTCAATGTTGCTGTACTTCTTGTACAAAGACCGAAATATAAAGTTATTAAAAGTGAGTATAGCCTTACTCGCGTTTATAAACTTTTTATTATGCTCTTTAGTCCTCTGCATTTAATCGATTATATAATTTAAATTAGTCATATAAAATGAATTGTAAAGTTAATCATTCTCTAAATTCTTTTCACTTTATTGACATATATTCACAGCTCTCTTAGTCGGAGAAAATTGAGGCTAGTATTTTAGAGACTTAGCATCAATAAAATAATTGATATAATGTTGAAAGAATTTATGGGTCTATTAGGATTAAATTTATATTATCTCTTCAAATTAAGCGCTAATAGACAGTGAAATTTCACAGTTGCAGGAGATTTAAGGAGAAGCCTTGCTAACGACATGTTATTTAGGATAGGGCTAAGTTTATCGCGATAATCTTCACACCCATAACTTAACTTAAACTATAAATCTAAATACTCACTTTCATAAATTACTCCAAATCTCGCTTATACTCTCTTAAATTATTGATATTTAAATATTAAACCCCTACATAAACCCTTTTAAAATCCTAATAAAGTATGCGCTAATTGTTCTATTTTTATCAATAAAAAACTTAATCAAACTACTGAAAAGGTCTTGGGGATTTAAATATGATATATTTATTTAATTTGGAAATTAATTTAATAATTATGTATTTATATTGCTACATTATTTTTTTAAAAAACTAATTTATTAATAACTAATTGGAGTTGTGGATGCACATTAAAATATAAATTAACTTTTAGAAATATATAATACTTAAAGTATTATATTTATTGATTATATTGATAATTAATTTAAGCGATAACCGCAAAAATCTTAATCTTCAGGTCCTGGCTTCTCGATATACATATTATTTTTACTATATTTTATTTAGATAAATTATCTTATTTAAGCTATTTATTAATGGAGTGTTATATTTAAATGAATATTATATTCAGAAATTTATAACAATTTTTAATAACTTGTTAATTGATTCTTTAAGAATAAAAATGCTTTTTGTGGTCATACATTTTAATAGGATAATATGTTACAAATTTATTTTCTATATACATAGGACTACGACTCTTTCATTAACTATATCATATAAAAGTAATGAATCGTTTATTACAAAATTTCACCAAAATATTAAGCTTTTAAAACTTCTTTATCCTATATTTCCTTTGTATAAGGTTCAACATTCTACTTTTTAATTGACACATTTAAGTAAGCATTTTTTTTTATTGAAAATTATTTTTTAAACATATTGTTTTTATTATCTAAAAAAATTTAGATTTTACATAGCTTAAGTAAAAATAGGCAAATATTCGAAAATAAAATGGCTAATAAAACATTTTTTTATTAGATGTTATAGTTTTTTGAATAAAATCAGCAATTTATCTTTCATTGATATTATGTAGTTGAAACCTAATTTTAGGTGCAAATAAAGTAGAAATATATTGTATTTTTTTATAATTTATCGAACAACGAGAGTGATGTTTCTTTTTCAAATAAATTAGTAAGTAACTTTTATAAATATATGTTAATAAACAAAATTAAAATTGAAATAAATTAAATTAATTAATTCTAAGTTAAACATACTTACAAAGATATTCGCAATAAATTAAAAATAAGAACATTTTAATTAATTATATTATTAAATTTACTTTTTAATATTTCATAATTATAATTATAGAAATTAATTTTAAATTATCATTATTAATTCATATTAATAGTTTATAAGATATTTTTATTTTAAGTTATTTATATTAAATCAAGTTTTATTCATAAATATATAATTTATATTATAATAGTTCATAATATAAAAAATTTAATTATGTCAGTAATTTTTTAAATAATTTTCAAGTAAAAAAAAATATTTAATAAAAAAAGGAGATCTCACTTAAATGTTAATTATTAATATATTATATAATAGAAATTTAATTTATAAATTATATTTTTACTCAATTAATTATATTTTTTTATTTAAAGTTAAATTTAATAATTTGATCGTTGGCCTTAATAACTATAAGTCAGTTAACATTTTTATATTCACCTATATTTTCATAAGAATTCAGAAAAAGGATTGTGATACATACAACCCTAAAGTGTAACTCAGAGCAAAGAATTGAATGACAAATAATTTGAATAATTTAAATTTATATTATTTAATTATATATATATTTTCCTATCAATTATTGATATTAATAAGAATTATTTATTAAATTTTCAAATGTTACAAAATTAATATAGAATTGAAATGAATGAATAAATATGTAAAATTAAACTTAAATTAAAAATTTTCTTAAATAATAATTTAGTTTAAATAAAAAATATTAATTTTTGCATTATTAATATTAATCAGTCAAGTATTAATTTAAAAATACATTAAAATTTTATATTTTAAATATTAAATATTAAATATTAATTAAACTGCTAGTTCAATTAAATTTTAAAATGATCAGGACTGTACTATTCGTAACAATATATTTCCCATTTACATACAGATACATATCTAATTTATTTGTAGATGATTTATTTAGTAAACTCAATTACCAAAATTAAAATTGAATTATTTGCTTCTACGATGAGAAAGGATTGAACCACGAATAGTTATAGTCGAGATAAATCTTTGTTTTTTTTGCTGATAATGATCATTTGCCTAGTTTTCCAAAAAAAGTTTAGTTTTACTTTTATTTTTTAATTCATATTTTTAAAGTTTATTTTTAAATTCAAATGTACTCTTGCAATAATATTTTACTTATTTATTTTTGTATATTTAGGTAATTTAAAAGATCAACAAGCACAAATAGGGCAATTAGCAAAAAAATATAATATCATTTCTCATATAATTTTCAAACATTCACCGTTTCATGAAAGATATAGTAATGACCCCAAAACACATTGCAATAATTTTTCTAATAAATAAATTCAAAATTTGAGTTCAATATCACTAATAATTATTCTTACTGATATTACAGTTCTTGAAACTTTAACTTCCCTAAATTTATAATTCGTTATTCTTTATTTAAAGAATTAAATTTTAAAGCTAAAATTCCTAAAATGATATCTTGAGTCATGGCTTTTTATTCAAAAATAATTACATATAAAAAAACTATGATAAATATTTAATCAACAAATATATTTATATTTTTTTATTTTTATATATGTCCTACTCTCTCCAACAGCTTTTTCATTTTGTTTTAAATAAGAACTTAAAAATATGAATTGGCAAAAATAAAAAGGAAAACTTTAATTTTGAGAAATTAAAAAATCTTTTAAAATTTATCATTTTACTAATTAATTTAAAAATAATAAATCTGAATCTCTATAAAAAAGTAACAAGAATAGTTTGATTCTGGGGAATACACTTAATTGCATACTTACTATATTCAATTTTAATATTTTATTTTCTTTCGTATTATTTCATTTAAACCATATATCATGTTTCTGTTTCATAAATAACAAATTAGCTAATTTGTTTGTATAATTTGATTCAAATTTTTAAATTGTTTTTAAATATAAAAATACATGCATGAATATTTTTGTATACAATATTATTAAATATTTAGCATAATATTATTGTATTACCCATCATTCACTACCTGAACAGTGTTTGTAATATTTTTTATTGATTATTTCTTTTTAATCACTAAAGTTTGAAGAATAATTTAAATATATAATTTTTTTATAAAAAAATTAATATTGATATTATTAATTTTATATATTTATATATAAAATTAATATTTTGAGTAATAAAAAAGAATGTAAAATTTATTAATGTTATTCTGAAGAAAAATATTAGTTGGATCATCTTTCTTTTATATAGAATATGGCTATAGCGTTTATAAAAATTAATTATTTAAATATTTTTATTAATTAAATTAATATATGAAAAAATTAATTTAATTTTTTAAAAATTGTTAATATTTAATTAATTAAAAATGAGCTTAATAATTCACTATTAATAGTTAATCAAACCATAATATCTTGTGTCTTTTTACATTGACTGTTTTGACTCTTAAAATGAAGACAAAAATAAAAAAAAGACTAATCAAATGTTGGTTAAATTACAATTATTGCTTTCTTTATTCTTTTTCTCACATTAGAGGTTGAGTTCAACCATTTATTTGGACCATTAGTAATTAATTTCTTTATTGAAAAGTTCATAAATTCTAGTTAATCCTAATTAAATAGCTTATATTCCGATTTTCTGCTAGCATTAATGTAGTAAGTTAATCGTAATCGACATTATACATGTATCAAATCATCTACCAAATCATTATTTAATTTTTATTTAATATTGTTAATACATATATTCTAAATATTATAAAATACTTAATTTAATTGAAATATATTATTAGTTCTTTTTAAATTTAGTTTTAGATATAATTTATTAATTTATATTTATATAGTTACTCATAATTTATATATTCAATAAAGCGGGATATACTTTGAAGAATAGAAATAATTTAACTCTAAAATAGACTAAAGATCTCAGGCGCACCAGGCCATGGACAGTTCATTCAGCAGCAGAATGAACAACGAAATACTAAGGGGCCATATATGCTGTTTATTGGTTCTCGGAATTTAATAAATAAAATAAATTTAACACTAAATGGGAATTGATGTCTCATTAAATTACTTCTAATAAGGTATAATAAATATAAAATATGTTTTTATTTTAAGTGATTAAAAATATAAAATATTATAAATGAATATTATGCAATTAAATTTTATGAAATATTATAATTATTATTTATATTAATTATTATTTTATTTTATACTAATATTATAATTAATTTAATTTATGTTGAAGCTTAAAATATAATTTAATATATTAAAATTGTAAATTAAAATTAATCTTAATGATAATTTAATTAAAAAATATTTTAATTCTAGAAATTGATAACTTTAATTTAAATAATAAATGGTTGATAAAAATATTAAATAAAATAATGGTTTTTATTATAGTATTACACATTAATATCGTTATTTCGATTAAAACTAAAATCTCAAAGTTCTTGATAGAGTTTTCTAAATATTATATTTGTAATATAATTAACTTTTACTCAATAAATATTAACTATAACTTCCCATTATCAACATGATTGTTCATTTGATTGATAAATCCTAAAATTAACATTAAGAATGAATAAATTCTTATAAAAAATACAGTAAAAATAAAATATAGAGGTAGATATTAAAGTGAAATTAATATAATGCATGATCATATAGCAATTTAAGTAATATAAAATTTTAATTTTATTTAATTATGGCAAAAGATATAAAAAACTCATTTAGCAATCCGTTAAATACCCGTTAAATAATGATGAAAATAAATTAGAATTAATTTAAAATGTGACTATTTAAATAAAAATTTTATTAAGAATATTCTTAGACATAATAATTTAATAAAAATTAGGAATAAATTTGATTTTTAAAAGTTCATAGAATTTATGAATGCCCTCAAGGATATCTCGTTAAATTGAAATTTTGAATTTTAGAGAATTATAGTTAGAGAAATTTACAATGTAAATATATACCATTTTTATTTTATAATATAAATAATTTAAATTAATATAAGATTATAATGTCATTTACTAATTTTAATTTATTTCACTCTTTTTTATATATAAAATTAATATTTAATTTTATAAATTATTTATATCTTAATATAATTTGATTATTTACAATAAAATATATATTATCAACATAAACTGATTAATATAAGGCATCTTTTAAATCAAACAATATTATGAATCAATTTTTCTAAGAATTTATTTAATCATAAAAATTTGTTATAATAATAGAAATATTTAATTAATTTATAAAAGTATACAAATTATATTTTTACTGTAAAATAAATAATTAACAAATAATAAAAAGTTTATATAATTCGATATAATACATTGTGACAATTATAATTTATCATAACTTACATTAAACATGATTAATTTCTAAATGATTGCGCCATAGTATTTCTAATATATTAAAATTATACAAAATATAAATAATATATATATTAATTATTCAATTGTAAACTTCTAATTTTTGAATATAATAATATTTATTTATATAAAAATAATATAATTTTATTATTTCAAATTAATATGTTTAATAATATCTTATATTATATTTTAAATAATAAAATATTAAAATAAAATCATTATTATGCTTGCATTTAAGGATATATTATAATAATTAAACATTTTTTAAGATATCCTGCTAGTAATAATAGTAAAAAATATAATATTTATAATCTCTTATGTAATATTTATTTTAAAAATTACAACTACAACAAAAAAAGAAAAAGATTTATTAAATGTATAAATAAATAGTAAATAAATTTAATTATTAAAATAATTAATTATTAATTCATAAGTTAAATATTAAAAAATTTTATAGGTTTATATTTAAATATAATATATATACATGATCAATATATAGAAAATTATAGCAAATTAATGCTAAAATAGAATTGAATTGGTAAAATTATATTAATTAATAAAATTCATATAATCAATATAAGTAACCGCCATGTAATAAAGAGGCTTAAAGATAAAAGTACTAAACGAATAAAAATAATGAGAATCAGATGTTTAACTATTTACAGTTTATTTTTAAATTATTCTAATTATTTTTATTTAAAAAGTTTGATCCATTTATTAATTATATTAAACAAAGAAACAGATGAGAATAAATTTGTTTACCTTTTTTATTAATATACTAGTAAACATATAAAAAAATAAATATACGGAGCGTTATTCGTTTAAAAGCTTAGTATTGACTCTGATTATATAAGGTTGGCAGGTAAAAGAGGCTTATCTTTGTCATGGACTGTCAGTACAATATCTTGTTTGTAAGTCATTAGTCTGAACTGTTTCTGTAGCTTATATATGAGTTGATGTCATCTGCTGTGAAAACAATACAGTATTTGTAAAATGCTTTAGTAGATTCAGTAACTAGGAAAGTGAATAACTTGAATAAATTAACTATAACAAAAATGTATACTAAACTTTGTATTCGATTTGGGGTTTATGATTATATTAATCTTTGATTAATAACTCAATTACACATTTTTAAGAAGTGGCATGTGACAGCATGAGTATCACTAGAAAAAAATTATAATCTCTGGTTGATCTTTTCCTAAAAAGTTAATTAAAAAGTATCAAGAAACTTACATTAGCAGAATATATCGTCTTCTATGTGACCATTGAGAAATTCTTCAACGAATTCGTTAACATAAATTTGCATAAAGCTGCTATGTTCATCATTGCTAACACAACATCCATGATTTATTATGTCATAACCGGAATCATTGCAAGAGAGACATTAATATATAAATTCGTCGTCTAAACCATCACCGTTTTGGTATTGATGAGCTGGAAGGCGCCATATGAATCATCAGATTTGAGTAAATCTCCCTCTGGGCATTTGATACAAGCACCTGCATCTGATGCGTCACAATCAGGACACTCATTATTGAAAGTTATAAATGTTGTTAAGATGAGAAAAAATAAACTTACGTGTAAAGGGATTTTTAATTCACTATAAGTAGCCCAAATTGCTGGATATTGAGTTTTAGAGCAACTTAGCATTTAAAAAAATAACGTACCGTATGTTTATATGTTTATATGTTTACTAGTATATATTAATAAAAAAGGCAAACGAATTTATGCTCATCTGTTTCTTTGTTTAATATAATTAATAAATGGATCAAACTTTTTATATAAAAATAATTATAATGATTTAAAAATAAACAGTAAACAGTTAAACATTAGATTCTTATTATTTTTATTCATTTAGTACTTTGATCTATAAGCTTCTTTAGTACATGGCGGTTACTTATATTAATAATTTGAATGTTGTTTAATTAATTTAAATATTTCCAAATACAAAAGTATTTTAGCAATATTCATCTTTGCAACACTAGTATGGTTAAATCAAGTAAAGATACTTACTTGTCTATGCTGCAAGATACGAGTTATTATTGAATATTATGAATAATTTATATAGACAACTTTTGCTTAATGATATAAATAAAACTCATCAATACTAGCTCTGAGATTAAAAAAAATAAATTTTAATTCCACAATTTAATAGCAATCCTTGTTATTTCTGGTGTATTTAAAAAATATAATATTAAAATTGATAATTTTTTTGATGTTTAGAAAAGTTTAAAATAAGTAAACAAAAAAATTTTAAAAAATTTCATCAATAATTTATTTAAAAGATATTTATCAATTCCTAGAAATTTAAATCTATTTAACAAAAAATTATTGGTTTTAAGAGTTATTATTTGTTTTTTATTTTAATATTATAAACAAATTCAACATATCAATTATAATATGGTATTCAAAGTACTTTTAAGAATTTTCTCTATATTTATTTATAGTATTCTAATCTTTTACTCAATAGATATTAATTATAACTTTACATTTTTCATATTTATTAATATAGCTATTAAAGCCTAAAAATAACATTTAAGAATAAGTTAATCTATAATAAAATATATAAAAAGTTTTCAAAGTGAAATTAATTAAGTATATTCAGTTATCTAGTATTGAGGTATGATGCTCTATAAAAATAAAAAAATTTCGCATATTAATAAATAATTATGAAAATTAATTAGAATAAATTTAATTAAATGAAATGCAATTATTTTAATAATTTTTGTATTAAAAAATTTTATACGTATGTTAATTTTAAATAAATAAACGAATTCCCTTTTTTAAATTTAAAAAATGAAATGCCAATGAAGTGAAAATTAAAAATTTTTAATTAAGAGTATTATAAACAGAAAAAATATATTAAGGAAATTATTTCAATCTTTTTATATTTATTATTACATATAATAATTATTTATATTCAATTTTTTTATTAATTTATAGTCTTATTTAATTGTCATCTCTATAATCGAATAATTTTATAGAATAGAATTCTCCTAAAATTTGTTTTTAATCAAATATCAATTTGATATATTAATTAAGTTTATATAATTATGTTACAAGAAAGTATAAAAAAGTATATTCTATGTAATTACAGTAAATTATTTAATAATTTATAAGTTGATATTATAAATTTAATACTTCCCTTTATTTTTTATCACAATTCCCTTATTGTTTACTACATGTTATTGTCATTGTTTGATAAATAAAATATAATTATTAAATAATTAAAATAATATATTAGAAACAATAAAATAAAAATTCTAAGTTTTCAGTTATCATAATTTTATTTATAAAAATTAAAAATTTAGTCTTTTAATTTAATTTGTTTAAATTATACATTATATGCATTATATTAAATTATAAAAAAATAATCAAATATTAGTAATAAATAAAGTAAATATTTATATGATTTATTCCAGTAGAATGAAGAATTGATATTAAGATTTTAAATAATTATTTTATAAAAATGCAACAACTGAAATCAAATCAATTGAAGCGTATAGTAATTAAAATAAATTATGGATTAGTTGTTTATTAATTTATTAGATAAATTAAAATAGGATTATTATTTGTAATTAAAAACAATTGTTAGTTACAGTATTTTTGAGTATTATAATTTATATAATAGAATCAAATAAATGACATTAAGATATGAGTTCTAAAATAATGACATTCTAATAAAAATATGAAATAATTATAGAGTTATATTGCTAAAAACTAACAAACTTATTCACTATTTTTATATTAATAGTAATAACATTTTTATTCATAATATTTATATTGAAAAAATAATTTTTATTATAATTTTTAGTATTAAAAATGAGAGTAACACCAATATTATTAAATAAGATAATAGATAGACTAGTGATTTAATTGAATTACTCAAGTCTAAACACAATCTTTTTTAATTTAATGATTATTTTGTAAATTTAAATTTAATAATTTTCTAAACACATGTCAGTAGAAGAAGAATATTGATCTTGACCTTTTCGACGGTGTGGATTGAAAGTTTCTTGATGCTTTTATTTTTAGTGCTTTTATATAAAAAGTAACCAATTAATCAGCAACAAAATTCATAGATTCATTATTTAATTTTACCAAGAATCTTATAGGTGAATAATAAATAATTAAATGATTATTTCCTCGAATATCAGAGATTTATGTTTTTTTTTTATCAACTTCAGGTTTTTCATTAATTTAAGGTAGACTGGTATAACTCTAAGAAAAAAGAGGAAAGACTATAAAGATAGGATGATAGATATACGTTTTTTACTTTACAAAATTTATGATTAAGAACACAAGGTACTAGTTATAAAACTATTTAAAAAGAGTGATTTAATTTTTCATATCTTCTAACACATGGCTGTTATGATAGAGAAAATTCGATGTTATGTATTTATATTCGAAATTTGCCTATTCATAAGTATATAATTATTTTAAATATTACTAATTGATTAATAATATTAATTCTACTTGTATTGAGTGTTATAATTTAATTTTTTTATTAAAATAAAAATTTCTATATTTTAAAAAGTAATATTTTTTTAATATTTAAGATATAATTTTTTTGTAAACCTTATTTTTATAAAATATTATTTAATTATGATTATTTCAAAAAATTAAATTATTTAATTTAATTATTTTAATATAATAATTAAAAGATACTTTATTGAAATATAAAATTTATAAATTATACTTTATTTTTATATAATATTGGATTTTACATAGTTTATATAAAATTTAAAGACTTTGGCTAGTTGCTGCACCAAGTTCTTTTATGTTAAACTATTATCCTTACTAGAATTAATCCTATTATCAAGTTAATTTTATTATATATAAATATAATTATATTAATAGAACAATAGAGCTATATTTCACATTTTAATTTGTTCTTAACGATTTAAATTAAAATTTCGTAAATTTACACAAGCTTATCGTAAAATATTTTAAAAAATTTACAATCCTCAATAATGAATTTTTAAATTATACCCTCATCACAGAAGAAAAAACTATATGTTTTTGTTCGCATAATTTAAAATAAAATTATAAAGTAAAGCATGAAATTTAATGACAAATTAAAGCTTTCTTTATTAATTTTCAATTTAACTTGTATTTACTATAAAAAAATTAATTTATATTTACATTGCTTTGGAATCTCTTTGTTTTTTTTTATTAAAACAATTTTATATCAAAATAATTTGTCACATACAAATTAAGTTCCATTTCTAATGTATAAAATAATTTAGGAACTCACTCGAATTAAAAAATTATTGCTCATCAAAATTTATGAAATAATTTCAGATATATTTTTTAAAAAAGTCACTTGGCCCTAAAAATATTAATATCGTAAAAAAAATGATTGGTGATTAATTTACTATACTAAATTTATCATATTACTTAAACAAGAAAACCAAATTATTGTTTTGATTTAGCTGAAAATTTTTTAGATGCTTGTTCCCATTGATAATTTAAAAAAATGCTAAAGTAAAAATTAACTAAATTTAAGTATCTGTCGTTTAGATCATGTTTTTTATTGATTAATTAATTTAATTTACACAATGTTAAATTAATTTTCTAATATTCATTATAATTTTAAATAAATAATCTTAATATAATTGTATATTTATCGAATATAAAATAATAAGATTAATGTATTATTTTATTAAATTAAATTACAAATAAAAATGATAAGTTAATTAAATAAATAATAATTATCTTTTATATTCCATTTAACAAATAGTTAAGATTTAATTTCCGCATTTTATATTATTACTGTCTTCTAGAACATTTAATCTAAATCAAAATTAAAGAAAAGTTATCTAGGTCCAAGGATGTGATAACAGAGAAGTTCCATTAGAAAAATTTCTCGGATAACTTATTATTTATTGAACGAATACCTTATTGTCTAAGTTGAGTCAAAGTTAACTGCAATAATTATAATAATAGAATTCAACAACTATTTTCCATATCAAATTTAAATCTACAAAAAAATAACTAGATATATCTTATTAAAATAATATAAATTAGATACTTTAAGCCAAAGAAATAATTTAAAATTAAAAGTGAATATAGCATATAGGATATCTTTATTGTTACAAAAGAAGTCTCTAAACAAAAAATAAGGAAAGATACGGTAACTACTTTCAGAGCATTAACAAAACCACTGTTTTTCTATTATAAATTAGTTTTTACAATAAAATCAATCAAATATTGATAATTTTGTATAATTAATTAGACCTTAATACAAAAGACTAATTTATGAAGGAGACTAAGCTATTTGAGGTGATTAGGCCTAAGAAAACAGTTACAGCTACTGCAGAATCATAATTAAATAGGTTTTCTTATCCTCACTAATTTTCAAATTTTAATAAAAGACAACAAACTTGGCAGACTACCAAAGGAAGTTAAATCTCAATTGTTTGAAAACTTATGGACATTTTACTAAAAATTAATAAATATAAAATATTATATTTTATAAATTATAAAATTGGTAAAATAAAAAATGATAAAGCATATAAATTATTAGAATATTAATTATTATTGATATTAAAAAAACAGATATATTTTTAAATTATATTATAATTTATTTAATTTTATCTAGATGATAAAATAAAATAACTAAATAATTAAATATAAAAAAAATTTGAGTTGTAATTTTACAAAAGATAAAGCATTCATTAATATAGATTTAAATAATTATAATCATATTTTTTGTAAGTTGATGATTGAATGATTGTATGAAATATTTGAGTTTATTATAAATATATTCTTTCAAATTTGATTTACCAATTAATATTAATCAAAGTTCTTAAGAATAATAAATATTATCTTAAATCAACAGATATTAATCATTTAAAAATAAATATTAAAATCAAAAAGAACAAATTTGAAAAATTAATAAAAATGAAGGCATTATTGATAAAATAGATAAAAATAGGAGATTCAAGAAATACAGATATCTACAAGTAATTACTAAATATATAACTGCCACTTATTACGAATGACTTTAATTTAAATTTGATTTATTTAATAAAAAAGATATGTGCAGATTGTGCAAAAATATAATTACAGAAATATAGGGCAGTGGTGTGTGCAAAAATATATATAATTTAATAATCTAATAAATATATAAATGGAGAGCACTATCATCATTCTTCCCATCAATCACTCAACGTCACGCACTCAAATAGCATCTTACTCTTCAGGCCTGTGAATATGACAACATCTCCCAATACTGCGGCATGACCGATGAACCTGAAGATCTTGACAGCGAGAGGATTATCGTTACAGTTGCTAGTTGAGAGAGCTACTATTGGCAAGCTTCAGTTTCAGGCACTAGGCTGGCTCCAATTCATCCATTTACGCGTTCCAGCAAACTACATATGCCAGATTCGTCAATGCCAAGCTAATTCACAACATTGATAGTGGTGACAATGAAGACATCCTCCAAGCTGAAAGTTTCATTCTTGATAGAGCCACTGGAGACATCTTTATCAATGGTATTGCTGATGGATTCTCACTTTCACATTGCTCTTGCTGCTACAGCGGAGAATATCATTATTAAATTATATATATTTTTGCACACACCACTGCCCTATATTTCTGTTATTATATTTTTGCACAATCTGCACATATCTTTTTTATTAAATAAATCAAATTTAAATTAAAAGTCATTCGTAATAAGTGGCAGTTATATATTTAGTAATTACTTGTAGATATCTGTATTTCTTGAATCTCCTATTTTTATCTATTTTATCAATATTATTTAAAATATAATCAAATATAAATTAAGGAATAATTTTAAGTTATTTATACTTTTAAAAATTTTTCCAAAAAAGCTGATGAATATATTTATAATAAATGATAGCTTGATTTTGCCAATACCCTTATCTTTAGTTATTTTTACTAATAAAAAATTCAGCAAAATCAATTTTGAAAATTATTGATTCACTTATGCTTAAAAATATTATCAAAGTTTTTGCCATGATCCTATATTAAGCAATTATTATAATTATTACAATAAATTTAATTATAAAGAATGGATTTATTTTAATAGTCATGTTAATATTACAATTTGTAAGCAATTTATTATTTTAATGACAAAAATAAACATAACGTTTTTGTAAGTTAATTTACAAATAATTATAATTAAACTTGAATAAACAGAAATATTTTTTATCATTGAAAAGTTTATTTTAATATATTTTATGAGAAAAAGAAATATCGATTGAGGAAAGAGAAAAAAAAAATACATTTATTTTAAATTCGTTAATTTAAGATATTTTAATTATTATTATACTAATATCATAATTTATTTTAAGGTTTTTTATAATTTATACATTTCTATATATTTATTTTGTATTAAAATTAAAAAAATATAAGTTATAATTAATAATAATTATTTAGTTAATTATTCAAATTCTAGATTAAGATAGTTTTTAATGAAATTTTCAAAATAGAAAAAGTATGACGATATCTAATATTTTTAAAAAAATAGATTTTCATCGCAGTATTTAATTTATTTTGATATTAAATTTTACCAAAAAACCATTAGTATAATTTATTAAAATTTATTTAATGCTGTTAATATCTCTTTAGATATAACAAAATGTAATAAAAAATTAATATTAAATAAATATTTCTAAAATTAATATTAAACATCTTAAAATTTTAAAACTATTTTCAAAGATAAAAAGTCAATAAAAAATACAGAAACCATTAAGATATAAATTCACATTAAATATAATTTGCAAATAATTAGATTTTAAAATAATAATTGATTGTAAATCTATTCAGAGTATTAATAAATATAATTAAGTATCCTAAAAAGCCCAAAAAGTTGGATATATAAAATATTCATAATTCTTAAACAAATAAATAAGGAATATAATAATAAATATTCAATAAAATGTTTCATATTATTAATTGATGTTATTATATATATTTTAAATTACATTTTTTATACAATATTTTATATTTTATTCTTAACAATTCTACAATATGCTTTAAAATTTATTTATAAATTTTATTAATTAAAAAATAATTGAAGAATTATTAAATTATTTAAATACTTAGGGATCTGAAATAGTAAGAAATGATTCTTCATCAGATTAGAATTGTGCGCTCGAGCATTTCAATCATGACAGCTTTACATCTTTTATTGGCCTAATTTTATTTTGTTTCTAAAATTCTATCATAATATAACTTCCTTAAATAATCTGATTTTTCCTTGATTGTTTTCTCACAATTTCTTGAATCATTTTATTCATTAGATCATCCGATATTTGTGTTAATAAAAGCATATTAACATCTTATAGTGTCAATAAGAGGAGTGTGTGGTAATATAGGCATTAGGTTCTTTTCAAGAGCTTTAAATCAATAAAGATAATCCTAAAATTTACCGTTTTCATAGCAAGTTCTTATGAATTTAAGTGAAGACTTAGTAATCAGAATCTAAATAACTATGCTTTTGGTAGATCTTGTAGTACCTACCAATTAATGATTGCATAATTATCTATAATTAACAATATGTTTTTTTGATCTAAATTATACGAGAGCTTTAAATGGGTTGTACATTTCAAATTTTAACAACTTTAATTATGAGTTACCCTAATAAATATATATTTTTAATTCAATAAAATTTAATGAAGCAATTTAAAAATAATAATAATGGTGTTAAAATCCAAATAAAATAAATTCTATAAAAAAACAGAATGCCATAAGACATTTTTTTCTAGTCTAGTTGTTGAAATTTAATTAATAAAAATTAAGTTTATATAATTTTTTTATTTAGTATATCTTATTATATTTATTTAAGAAATAAATATTTATCAAAAAGTATATAAGAGCTAAGATCATCTCAAGATAATATATTTGGAATTATAAAATCTTGCCAAATAAATACAGGATTTATATTTTAGTTTTATGATAAAATTATTGCTAAGTATAACATGATTTTTTTAAAAAAATAAATATAATGGTAGTTTTTTAAGAATATCTAGCTAATATTTTGAAAATGAAGTTTTACATCTAAATTAGAATGACAAAATTCTCAAAAGTAAATAAGGAATTCAATGTTGTTATATAAATTAAAGCCAAAAATGAATTTTACAATGATAAAAAAAATAATTATTTACAAAAAAATTAAAAGTACATTAAACTCATTGAATAATATATAAGAGAGAAAAGATAAATATATTAAGATTAATAGTTCTTAAAATGGTGAATAGAGAAGCAAAGCAATTAAATATATTTCATTGAACTTTAATAACCAATTTTATTTAACATAATCTAGAAATCAAAAAGTATTAATAACTATTTTTGAATCACTTATTCTTTAAATCTCATAAGGTATTACAAATCAATTTTAATTAAGTATTACGTAATGTTAGGGTTTTCTTTTAAATTTTATTATTAAAAGACTTCCATAAAAAAGTAAGTAGCATTATTAAATAATAAAATAATAATAATTAAAATATAAAAAACCACTAGTTATTTTGAATATTTTAATAATAATATAATAAATATATTTTTTTAAGTAAAAATTATATTAATTATACCTTCATTTAACAAATTATAAATCTAATGTAAAATGTCATCTATTAAAATTACATTTATATAAAATATAATTTAAATTTTAAATATTTATATAAAATTAATAATTCTTGATTGAAATAATTGAAATAAATTGAGAGTAAACAGCTACAATAAATTCATAAAATCTAAATAATTTGAATAAATTGCCCCTTAAAAATGACTTTCCTCAATTCTTTATTTTTACTTAAGACTTTAAATCTATAAAATAAAAAATCTAAAATATAATATTTAATTTTTAAATGTACAATTTAGAGAGTTCATGTGCAGAAATAAGTACATTTACTAATTTTTTTTTATAAGATCTTTCAATAAGACTTATATTTGAATTTTGCGATATTTTGCTTGAAATATGCAAGATATGAGGTATTTTATTTTACAAAATGCGCTTAGACCATTCTAAATTTAATTTAATAATCTATTAATATTAAATATTATATTTTCATGGCTAAATTATTGATAACTTCTATAAAAATTAGCAAATGAGTGAAGTTTAATAAAATAAATGTGCAATTATAATTAAATACAAATTAAAGAAGTAGAGAAATGAATAACCAAATGCCACAAATAGATTATTTGTAAATTAAATAAAATTAATCCTAATTTATATATTCATTTATAATGCTTAGATTCTAAGAATCACAAAATATGAGTTTATAAATATAAAAAAAATAAAATAAATAATATCTAAAAATCTTATTATTTATCTACTAAAGAGAAAAAGAAAATTCCAAATATTTTTGACCAATATAAACAAGTCTTCATTTTAATCATAAATAAATTACTAAATTACTAGCAATTTATTAGATGAGAATAATAGAGATTACAAATATGGAGGCAACAATCCATTAATATTGCGAATAATTATTAAAATTTTTAATACAATTTAAAATTTGAATAATTGATATTTAAATTTACTATCTTGTGATTTATGAATGTTCTGGCTGACATGGAACCTCGTACCCCCCTTTTATAACTGGTCCTTCGAAACCCCTAGACTCCAGTTGCCCTTAAAAAACTTAAACACAAATGAAAGATTTTGCTATCATGGTCTAGATTGATCTTAATCAAGAAACCTCGACATCATGACCCTATATGCAAAATAAAAATAATACCAGACTCACCACCATACTATTATTATTTTAATTATATATTTACAAGCTTATTTAAAAAAATTTATATATCAATATTTAGAGCAATTTATTAATAATTTTTGATTTTTAAAATCATATATTTTATTAAGATTAATTGTAAATAAAACAAAATAAATAGTTATATATTAATAAATTAATAATCAATATTTTTAAAGATGCTTGAGAAGCATAATATAAAGCGAATTAAGTAATTTGAGAGCTGGTAAACATAAATAATTAACAATTAAATACGATAAATGAAGTTCAAGTTCAAGAGATTGGTCTTAAAACCTTGATTATTCTCACGATTTTCATTTTCATCATCATTAAAATTTGCTGTTCATATCCCGAAATCGTTGCTCTATCACTCAATGATAATCACAGAATCAATTGTACTTACGCTTCAAGATCTGTTGTTCCAGTCTCGACCACATTTAGATTTAAGACTGCGCTTTTGTCGATCCTCTGAGAAGGTTAACCTCCATTTTATTTGTTGAAATTTTTACAAATCAGTGATAATTTGATAAATTAAATAATGCAAATTAAAACTTTTTAAGTTTAAATGGATAATGATCAAAAAATTAATTAATAAGTTTATCTATAACCTATAACTAGCAAAGATATGTTAATTAATTTTAAATTTTAACTACTTAATTAAGACTATGCATTATTTAATTTATCAAATTATCACTGATTTGTAAAAATTTCAACAAATAAAATGGAGGTTAACCTTCTCAGAGGATCGACAAAAGCGCAGTCTTAAATCTAAATGTGGTCGAGACTGGAACAACAGATCTTGAAGCGTAAGTACAATTGATTCTGTGATTATCATTGAGTGATAGAGCAACGATTTCGGGATATGAACAGCAAATTTTAATGATGATGAAAATGAAAATCGTGAGAATAATCAAGGTTTTAAGACCAATCTCTTGAACTTGAACTTCATTTATCGTATTTAATTGTTAATTATTTATGTTTACCAGCTCTCAAATTACTTAATTCGCTTTAATTCCATTTGAAATAATTGAAAAGTTAAAGCATAGATAAAAAAATAAAAAGTTGATTTAGTGATTTTGTTGAACGAGGAAAGGCGTTGAAAGTTTCTTATTGCAAAGATTAAGACTACAAATATTAACACAGGGAAACTTCGCCCAGTACCCTATGGCACTCCGAAGAATTTAATAATAAATAATTTAATAATAATTATATTGATAAATTAATGATTAGGGGTTTACGGATATTGATTTTTTAATACAAACAAATACTTGAAGTGTTTAAATATTAATTTTACAAATAAAATTCAATATATTAATTAAAAATATAACTATTTATTAATATATATTTATAAAATGAGAATTATTTAACATTTTTAATAATTATTATTTTATATTATGTAATGAAACAGTATGATTTTTAATTATAAATTAATACATTAAAGAAAATATTATTAAATTAAAGTTATTTGTTTAATATTTATAAAAAGTTATCACTTCGATTAAATAGTGAAAAAGTTTAGTAAGTTTACATTGCTCTTTGAAATAATTTTGTGGCAACTTATCATTATGTAAAAGACATCAAAAATATGGACAAGGGCCTTATAATATAAACGTTTATGAATATAAAATAAATATTATGAAATTTAACTTAATAATAAAATAATGCATCTATTAATTTTATTTTTAATTAAAAATATTTGTTATTAATCTTTCAATGAGTACGTATAGTTTAATTTTCAAAGCAAATATAATTATAATTATTTATTAACTTAAATTGTAATATTTAAATTTTTTAATATTGGAAGAAATAAAAGACAATTCTATTCATTATATTCAAATTTTACAGCTTGGATATTATTGATAAATTTAATAGTCAGATTATTATTTAATTTCTTAAAAAAATCAAAAGTTTACTATGAAAATGTTTGATTATTATTTTATGGATTGTGTGGATTATAAATGAAATTAAATCATTCAAAAATGTCAAGAGAAAAATGGACAAATTTATTTTTAAAAAAACATACATCATTATAATGTTTATTAATTACATATATTATGAAAAAGTATCACAAATATAAAATAAGGTAAATAATACTTTGCATGAATTGTACAAAAATTTATTTAAAAAGTAAAATATTAATGATATTAATTATTTTAAATTACTAATTAATTAAATTCTTAACATTATTTAAATATTATATACTCAAAGAATTTGAGCCACATTTATCTGCTTAATTTAAAATCTTATTATTTTAATACTAAAGTTATTCATTTTATAATTAATTCATTTTTTTTAGAAAATTATAAATAAAAGTATTTTATCTTTTCATTTTTACTCAATATAAATGAACAAACAACACCACAAAAGAAAGAATCAATTAATAAAATGAAAATAAATCGATATTTTTGAAAAATTTTAAATATTAATTATTTTTAATATTAGAAATTATCATAAATCAATTTAATATTCATAATAATTATTTATTTAATATTAAAATATTTAAAGCCTTAATAGTGAAATTGATTGTATAAGAATATCTTGTAATAAATAATTATATATATATTTAATTTTAAGGAACTATAAATTTTTTTATTATTAATTAACATTAATTTGAGTTTCATCGTTGTTGTTACGGTTTTTTTAATAATATATATGATTGTTATTAAAAAATCAATTTAAATTAGGCAGAAAAAAACTTAAATTAAATTTATAAAAATAAATTATATTACAATAATTGTTAAATTTATTCAGAAAAAATTTTCAATTATATATATTTTAATAATTATTCTTTTATATATATCATAATTATTCTATTTTAAAAATGTTTATGATATAAAAATAGCATAAATAAATAAACTATGAATACTTTGCATGCTGATTTTATAATGCACATTGGATTTACATAATATAAATATAAATAAAACAAATAATAAAACCAGTAGTTGGCATTTTAATTTTAAATATAATATTTCTTTAATATAAACATAAATTGTTTCATTCATCATAATTAAACTTTTTAATGTTCCATAAAAAGAATATAGCATTTGTAAATTAATTAAATTATAATTTTTTACAAACATCCTAAAATTTATAAAAAAATTATAATTATACTTTATAAATATTTGATAATTATTAGAAAGAAGGTTTTTATATTTTATCAACGAATATACTTCTTCATTACAATATATTGTATTATATCATAATTTTAACTGATATTTATTTATATAAAATAATATGAATACATTTATAAGAATTTTTAAATCATTTTATTATTAAATTTTAAAGTAATATATTAATTCTATAATTATTAATAGAAGTAATTAATAATTATAATAATAAGATTTAAATTAAAAATAATAATTTATTTCTACAATTGAGTTTGAAGTTTTTGGACTATTTATTTACATATTTTATGAATCTATATTATCTACTATATTAATTTTAATATTATTAAGAAATATTAAGTTTAAAAGTTTTCATCTTCACTCTGACAGAATGATGAATTAAAGAATTAATTTAATTTTATTAATTTATCATGAAATTAAATAAAATAAAAATTTTAAAAAGTCGTAAATAAACTACTAAAGTGACATGATATTCAATTTAACATTTAATGATTTAAAATCTTATTTAATTTTATCATGAATCGTTTATAAAAGATAATATAAACCTATTACATCATGTTAAAATTTTTACCATTTTATTATTTATACTATTATAGGAATACATTCGAAATTAAGAAATAAATTTTAATTAAATTACTAACAGAAATATTTGGAGTTAAAGTTTGCCAATTTAATCGATCTTGAGCTTTGATGGAGAATTCAAAATAAGCTGGACTTTCCTATTGCAGGACTTTATTATTGCACTGAGGGAGCGAGATAACTAAACTTTAATTAAACTCATCTAAATTCATTAAATATATCTCCCATTAAAGTTTAGTTATCTCGCTCCCTCAGTGCAATAATAAAGTCCTGCAATAGGAAAGTCCAGCTTATTTTGAATTCTCCATCAAAGCTCAAGATCGATTAAATTGGCAAACTTTAACTCCAAATATTTCTGTTAGTAATTTAATTAAAATTTATTTCTTAATTTCGAATGTATTCCTATAATAATAAACTGTTTAGGTATTTTTTCACCACAAAAATTACTTTCTTAAATGAATAAGTTTTCTTACTTTAAAATATAATATTACATTTATAAATTAATATATTTTTAACAAATTATTATAAGTAATGTTGTATATATTGAAGATTTAAATAAAATTAAAAATTATCCTTATTATATAAACAATTATTTTATTTGAATTGAAAATAAATAAAAATAGAGATAAATTGAAAAATATAAAATTATAAGTATTTAGCTTCTTTCTGATAAAAAAGAAACTCAAATTTTTTTAAATAAGTTATAAGGCCTATTAAGAAATACAACTTTTTAAAATTGTAAAAAATATATTATAATTTAGAAATTAATTTCAATTATTGAGATATCAATCTTATAATTATATTTTAAATTCTCATACATGAATTACAATAGAAATATTTCATTTGTTGTTATTGTTTTATTTGTATTTTGACAAATAATTAAGACTCAGGCCAGATAAACTTTTTGCCCCCAGCAGCCTCTTGTAGTCTTTCTCTTTCTCAGGCTGCTGGCTAAGGAATATCAAAGTCCAAATGGAAATGACCTTAACTATAAAGGGAAAACAGGGGTGACTAAAAGGTTAATCTCAAGAACGAATAATGGACCTAAGATTGGCAACTAGCTAGTAAAGAACAATTTTCCAGTCCTAGTTAAAATTAGCTTAAATCCAGCTGGAATTCTAGTGATACCTAGAAAATCAAGAAGAGTCAAAACTGGGCTGGAGTTTCAACAAGAGGAAGCCAAAAACTTTAAATGACCTGACTCTTAATGAAAATAAAATAGTGCCATTAACAAATATTTTGTTAAATTTGTAAAAATATATAACATTTAATAATGTTTTAATGTAATTTAAAAGAATTATGTTATTTTTAAAATAATTTTACAATTATTTGAATATTATAAGATAGTGATAATGTTTGTTTAATTTTACCATTTAGTTTAATCTACATTCGATTTAATATAAATCTCAGAGGTGTTTTATACTTATTGTTTATGTTATAAGAATCTGTTAATTAATGCAAAGAAAATCTTAATCCTTTCCTTTTAACTAAAAATCATTATATTTAATAAAAATATTTGTAGACTCTAATTTTTACCTAATCTGTTTAAAAATAATAGATTTTTAAATTCTTATTTTTTAAAAATCTAACATAAATACTTCACTTATTTTGTAGCTTTTATTTATTATTTTAGAAAATTGATTTTTTAATGAAGAAGATGCTATTTTATGAGTATATATATATGAAATTAAATTATATCAATAATTAAAACTTAGTTCCTATAAACTAAAATTCAAACTCTCTTAAGAAATAATGGCATTTATAAGTTGAATTTTATTAATTAATATATGTAATTACTAAAACATATTGAGGCTTCAAAAGAAGGAAGTGCCTCTTTACAAAGTAAATTTAAATTTATTTATAATCTTAAATGAAATTATATTTTTAGAAGTCATGCCAGACACAATTAAGCACAAGTATAATTTAATAATCAAATTTATTTAATTTTTAATATATTTATACTTCGAGAAGGATAAAGAATTCAAAAAACATATCAAGATTCACTAAAGTTTTTATAGATTTAATTTATATTTTAAGTTATTAAATATGCTGTCTTAAATAAATAATTACAAGGTTTAGAACTATAAATGGGCATATGAGTGATTGTGGGGAATGTTTACAAATAAGTTTTTTTTCACTAAAATTAAATAGATAAATCTTATGCTCCTTAAAGAATTTTCATTTATTTTTATTTAAAATTAAAAAATATAAAGATTAAAGTATAGAAATGATTAAGTTTAAAAGTAAAAAATTTATATAAATTTTTACTGTAAATAATTCAATATATAATGACAATAATTTTAACATGGTGAGCACTGTCCCTAAAATGAATAAATCAAAATATTAATTACAATTTATATTTAATTTAAGATAATTTTAAAAAAATAATTTATATATTAATATTTATAATAATTATTTTCATATTTTGTATAATTATACAAATTTATAATAATATTTATTAATGTTTCGAGAAAATTATTTATTTAAGAATTTACTTTAGAACTAAAAGATTTTTTATATATAAAATTTAGTAAAATAACTTTAATTTTCACTATTTAATATTTAATTTAACTATCATTTATTCAAATTTATTAAACTATTTGTTGGTATGGTATTATATAATAATGAAGACAAAAATAATAATAAAACATATGGGATCCTGAGAAATTTTCTTATGCAATTAAAATGAACGAAGAAAATAACAAAAATTAGCACATAATTGATATATAACTTCATAAAATTCCTCTGAAATAATTGCAAGACCAGCAGCTATCAGAATAAAAAATCTTTCCATTCGTTTAGTATCTTTTTTAAATAACCAGAAGTAAAGAATATATCAAAATTATTTGCTTTTTACATCCGCTTTCATTATCTGGTGTTTCAATATCGCCATCATTCTGTAACATATTAAGTCAAACTCATGTGAGATAAAGCATTACAAAATTCAGGAAAGTCCTAAGCTTAAATAACTGCTCCGATTATTAAATGACTTAAATGTTGTAGAAGCATCATTTGTAGAGAGCAAAAGAATTATGTTCAATTATCACTATAATCATCATCAAAAATTCTAATTTAAAATTGTATTAATGCTAAAATGTAGTTATCTAAAATATTTAATTAAATTTAATTAATTTTTTATTCTTATTAATCAAATTTATTTATATTTAATGAATTAATAAATTATTAATATATTTACTCATAAAATTTTTATTATTCAATAAATAAATCATATCTTAAAAATAATTATAAAGGTAAAAGTTAATTATATTTAAAAATTAATTAAGATATTTTATAACAATTCCAAATACTCCATTTAACTAAAGCAACACAAATAGTTGTACCTTTTTAATGAAAAATTTTATCAAAAACAGAGTTTCAAAGTTTATTAATTTTCTTTTACTATAAATTATCATAACGTTGAGTTATTTAACAAAAGCCTTCAGACCTTTACACAAAACTAATATAAAAAGGGTCAAGGTATTGGAGGTGCTCATAGTAAAAAATAATAGTCTATCGTTTTCAGAATTGACTTCAAAGTGCTTATATTTTCTACCCTAATGCTCTGAGCTTTCTAAAAGAAAACAAACATCAGTTGCTTCATTAAAACTTAATGTTTCTATTTCTACTATTTAGGAATTACTTGCATTTACAACTCTTATTTATATATTACTAGAAAAACTTTAAAGAAAAAATTGAAATATCTTATATACAGTCAAGATACTCATATATAATGCCAAGAATAAGTAATCCTTAAATTACTCATTAAAAGAAGTAAGTTTAGAAGAAACTTTGTAAATGCTTAAAACAATATGGGCACCAAGTTATGAAAGTATAAATCAAATAAATTACAAAATAAATAAATTAAAAAGGGTGCTGTGATTCTATTTGCCAATCATTTTTTCACAATACTGCCATTTATTTGCTTAAAGGAATAAATAATTAAAAAAAAAGAAGAAGCTTTTCAAGATTTCCTCATGGCGGTAATAAGTACTTTGGGAACTAATGCTATTAAGTGTCTAAGGACCGCTTAAACTTTAAGAAGACTTAACGTAGACACGATTTTAGTAAATTGTGACATCTAGTTTACATTCACTTATCTTAACCTTTAAATATTAAAATTATAATTTTATATATAAAATATTATAAATTTTAATTATTTTTAATACTCAATATTTATTTTGTTATGAATTAAAATAGAATTAATTTTGTATTTTAAGAAGTTTAAATTGAAAATAAATAAACAAATTTAAACAATTTTTAATTATAATTTATTAAAAGATATTACATCTTAACTTAGAGTAGATCATCATAGAAAATGATATTTATAAATTTTTAAATATTTAAAAATTTTTAATTTATATTTAATAACCAATAATATGATTAATTTAAATATTTGTTTTTATTTGAATATTATTATATATTAAATTAAGTTATATCAATTAAAATATAATATCCTAGTTCTTTTAAATGCTTTCACAATATAATCTTATGGTATAGTATTCTTCTATTTAATAGATATTAACTATAACTTTAAATTTTAATTATCTTTTTGTTTAATTAATCAAGGAAAAACAACTTTTAAGAATAATTTAATCTAAACTGCAAGATTTAAATTAATAATTATATTAATTATTAGTGTTAGCATTTTTTAAAAAAAATCAATTATAATATTAAAAATTATCTAAAAAATTAAATTTAATCATCTTCTATCATAAAAAGTCAGAAAATAACAAATCTATTATAATTTTAAGTATTCTTATAAAATTTAATTGTCAAATATAAAAAGACTTAAAATAATATATTCGTAAAGTCTTTTCATAATTAACTTTAATATATTAATGTATAATAAAAAGCCAAAATAATTTGTAATTGAAGTAAAAATAATCATATCTCAAATAAATTATGAGGAAGATACTAATAATTATTTAATAAAATGTAATCAAAATAAATTTAGTGTTAATTTAAATTAATACACTTTCATATTAATTAAAATTAAAATATTTCTTATTCTTAGCTTTCTATAATGTTACTAAATAATTAAAAATTACAATTATTAATTAAAAATAATCGAAGAATCACTAAAACTTTTACATGCTATGTGATCAAACATACTTAGAGTTTAGTTAGTCGCCATCTGATAAATGGTTTTAAGCTCTAAGATTTCATTCATGGCAGCTTGATGTTTTTCATATGCCCAGTTTTTTATCATTTTTAAATATAATTCTTGAGTTATAACATTCTTAAGCTCTTTGATTTTTTCTTGATAATTTTTTTCACAATTCCTTGAATCAATTTAAGTTTAATTGGAGGATCTCACCATCTGTAGGTGCCATTAAGAGGTAATGTTGACATTCACTTCTTTCAAGGCATTTAAGTAAATTTTAATAATCCATACATTTAAGATCATCAAGTAAATCTTTAGCAAATATATATATATATATGATTGAGTTAGCAGAATCAAACTAATTATGCTCTTAGAAGGTTTTGTAGTACCTATCTTTTAATTCTTACATAAATATTAATATTAAACTATAAATTATTTTATTTAATTTTTAATATTGACTATTTTATTTAATTTAAAAGGGTTTTTTATGGGTTGTACATTTCAAATATGAAATATTTAAAATATGGGATAACCTCATAAATTATATATTAATTCAATAAACAATTAAATAAATATATTAATTATTGTGTAAAAATACCAAACAAACAAATTTTATATACATTAAAATTATGAAGCCATAAAAAATTTGTTCTAGTGGGTTTGTAGAAATTTAATTAATTAAATTATATTCATTTTTACCTTTAAATTTAATATATACAATTTATTAAAATCTTTATCAGAAATGATAACCTAACTCAAACTAAAAGTTTTTGAATGACAATTAGAACAATATGAACACAGAATTTATATTTCTGATTTTATATGAAATATTTGCTTTATAAAAACAAAAATCAAAATTTTTTTTAATTTACATTTTGTGGTCTTCTAAGAATTTCTAGATAATTTTTGAATAAAATTGTTCTGTAATTTATAGGAACCAGTATTGAGAAATACTTAATTTAAAAAAAGATTTCAGTTTGATGATTAGAGTTAAAGCTCAAGATTAATATTTCAATTACAAGAGTTGCGCCGACTAAAGTTTTCGGCCCAGCTGCAGATATTAAATTCTCATCTACTAGTCTTTTGACTTCAAATGCTTAGGAAGCTAAAAATTCAAAAGGCAATAGAAGATTGTTCCATCTACACTTTAAATATTAAAATTCTTCACAAAAGATGACTAAGGAATCACTAAAGATCCCCGCTAATTCATATAGATTTAGATCGAGTCTTTACAGTAGAATAAATCATAAGAATTAATAGAGCTAATATGTAGAGCAATATTTTAAAAGTTTATGTAGAGAGATGAAATTTTTAGTCTGCAGCAACTGTTGTAAATGCTATTAATCTCAAAATATATAAAAACTGGAGTACTATAAACTTATTTAATTTAAATAAAAAAAATGCTAGGAAAATTTTATAATTAAAATTAATTCTTAAAAAGCTGGATAAAAAAGGAGCAAAGTGTTAAAAGAAATTTCATTGATATTGGAAAACCTATTTTTAATTGCATTTATGTAATTATTAAAATATAATATTAAACACTTTTATCTTAAAAGTTATATGTGAATGTTACAATTGATAAATCAATATTGATAAAAACGATGTAAGCCTACTATTACAAAATTTTCACAATATATTTACATATTTATTTTTTAATTTTATTATCTAGAGATTCATTAAAATTAGTATTAAATCATTATATAATAAATTAGCAATAAATACTATATAAATCCTAAGTTTAATAAATAAATTTATTATTTCATATTCTCTAAGAAATATTAAAAATATATCCTTAAATAAATTAAATATATTAGAAATTTATCTAATAAAAAATTATTTATATAAAATGTATATTATATATAGGATTATCAATGATATTATGAAATAAAATAGATTAGGACTGCCAAAGTACTGAGGAATTTAATAGAAATATATAAAAAAATTAACATCTTGTGAATAGATATTTATTTTATTTGTGATAATAAAATATTAATATTATAGAAAGTAAAATTATTATAACTTTTATATTAGAAATATAAAAGAAGTATGGATAACAAACATTAAATTAGCATTAGAATTTTTTAAAATAAATTAATATAGATTCTTTTTGTTAAATTAAAATTAACAAGAACATTTAGAAATTTATTAATTAAAATAAAACAATATTAATATTGTTTACATATAGTTATTAAAGAATATCAAATGGACTCAAATCAATGAGGTTGAGCTGAGAGATAGTCACAGTTAGTGAGAAAATATCTTGCAGACAGGCTGAAATTGGTTGGTGAAACAGAACAATTGCTAAATAATCTAAAAAATGAAGATAAACGATGATATTTGGATCTCTTAACTTATTATTATTTAACTTAATTTAATAGTTAATTATATTATTTAAAATTAAAAAAATTGTTTTTTTTTATTATTATTTAAGTTTTAATAATAAATATTTAATTAATTCATACGTATTTAATTTAATATAGATATTATGAAAATTACAATCTATTTAAAAAATATCGCCTAAAAATTTGATGAAGTACTAATAAATAATAATAGTATATTTAAAATGAAAACTCATTCTATTCTAATTTCAAGTATATATAAATTCATCATGGATAGATATAAAATGTTTAATTTTGATCGAGTATGGAATGATTTTACTCTATTTTTGTTTGCTTAAAGAAAAATCATAAATTAATCAGATAGAACTAATGTTTTTTTTAATAAAAAAATTAATATTAAAGTCATAATAAATATGAATTTGTTTTTTCTAATAAAATTTAACAAATTTGAATAAAAATAATATTTAACCAAATAAAAATATATTTTCAATCAAGATTTTTAAATTTTTACTTTGAGTATATACCAAAAATAAGCGTGTTAAAGATATTATGAATTTATTTATTCTTAAAATTTGAAGTTAAATAATTTTCTTAAAGTTTGTTTAATATTTGTGATAAAATTATCAACTTCTTAACTTTATTAAATATTAGTACTATTATTATGTTTATTTCATTTGAATTTATAATTATTGAATTTAAAAGTCTTATATAAATAACAATGAACCTCTCGTTCAAGAAATAAAATCAACTCATTATTTCATAAATTAAATGAATGCTATTAATTAATTATTTTCCATATTTATTTAGTATATCTAATTAATATTTAAAGAATTTAAAAAATTATATATTAATTGATTCTTGAGGAGAATAAAATAACCCAAAGCTATAAAGTTAATTGATAATAAAATTTTATAGTCATAATAATTTTTATATTAAATATTATACTTTATTCTATTTTATTAATTTCTAAGAAGACTTTGCATCGACAAGAAAGCACAGTTTAATTTTATATTATTTAGTAGCCTATCATTATATAAATTTCAATTATAATATTATAAGCATTTTTTATTGCGTTTAAAGTTAATATAATTGAATTATAACTATAATTTTAATTAATTGGAATTTAAGCAATTTATTATAAATTAATTAATAAAATATATTTTTATAAAATTTTTAAATATAATGAACAATTTACAATCAACAAGTAAGGTTATTTATAAATTTAAATATTTTTAAGAAATTAAATTAAATTAAATCTAAATTAATATTTGGCAACAAATAAAAAATATGAAATAAGTATTTAAATTATAATAAATTAAAAAGCTTGAAATTTCTTAATAATTTTTAAAAATAAAATTAGCTTAAATGTATTTTATTAGATTTATTAGTTAAAAAATAGTTTACAAAATTAATATTACATTATGCAAAAAAATTAAATATTAATCTTAGTTTTAAAAATATTAATAAATTTACACTATAAGTTTTATTTTAAAAATAAATCTTAAATGAAAAAAATGTTTTTTTTAATAAAATAGCAAAATAAAATTATTTATTTAATTTATCATAGATTATTAGTCATTCAACATATATTTATATCTTGCTCAGATCATTAATGTAAAAACAAATAAAATTAAGGTATAATTTTTTGAGAATAAATGAATTTTTTTATTAATATAGAATGTGATTTAATTAAGTTTTAAATAAGTCTTAAAAAGTCTGCGGAAAGTGAATATAATAGCTTATAAGCTGAAAGTATAATGCAAATATTTAAAAAGTTATTGTTGAAATATAACAATATATTTTGAGTCGATAAATGAGCGCATGAGCGCTAAATATGTGCGCTCATGCGCTCATAAAATAAAAATTCCGCCCATATCAAAGGACATTTGTCTTATTTCCGATTCTTAATTGTAGAACCTCTCTTAGGCATAATCCCTTATTTTTAATTAATTATTAATTATATCTAATGTTTTTAATAATATTTAAATTTACACAATTTATTTAATTTAAAAGTTAGTTCAAAACGTAATTCTCTATAGAGAAATCTAATTAGGTTTATTATATATAAGTTTTAATTAAAAATGAAAACTATATTATTAAAAACATTAGATATAATTTATAATTTATTAAAAATAAGGGATTATTGCTAAGGGATGTTCTACAATTAAGAATCGGAATTAAGACAAAATTCCTTTGATATGGGCGGATTTTTATTTTATGAGCGCATGAGCGCACATATTTAGCGCTCATGCGCTCATTTATCGACTCAGAATATCTTGTTGTATTTCAACAATAATTTTCTTAAATATTTGCATTTTACTTTCCTCTTATAAGCTCTTATATTCACTTTCCTCAGACTTTTTAAGACTTATTTAAAACTTAATTAAATCACATTCTATATTAATCAAAAAATTCATTTATTCTCAAAAAATTATACCTTAATTTTATTTGTTTTTACATTAATGATCTGAGCAAGATATAAATATATGTTGAATGACTAATAATCTATAATAATAATGTTTATTAAATAGTTCACTTGTTTATTGTCAGGAGTATATTTTTTTCATAAATTTTAGCTTTTAAATGAAATGTAATATTTTTTAATCTTTAAAATAGGTTATAATCACTATAACATTTTTATCTGCTCTTTTGAATATGGTTTATACTTTCTTGTGCTTAATCAATGTTACATTGATTTTTCAAGATTTTGAGCTTAATTAATCATTATTGAATAATTTGAGAGGATATTGCAAGAGTACTTGATTAAAAATACTGATAATATAGACTAATGTGATAAAAAGTCTCCGATTGAAATAGTGGATTATATCTTCTTATATTTATTATTATTTAATAATCAAGTATTTACATATCCATATTAGAAATTTCCCATATTTCTTTCGTTATTTTTATAAGAAACTAAATAAGTTGGAATCTTTATAATTGTAACAACTCTTTTTAATCTCGGCAAAAGGTTTCTCAGAATGTAAAGATAGAGAACAATTATTGCTTAAATAAATAAATATAGGAAATTTGAGAAATAAAGATAAATTATAAATATATTAGCAATTACAACTGTCATGAATTAGGAGTACCATAAATACTAATTTGATTTAGATTTAATATTTAATTAATTAATAAATCAATATATATATTAAAAAGTAATCAGGTGGTCTGCCCGGAGTTTTTGGTGGTCCACCGCAAATGTATTATATAATTCATATATAAATTACCAATGTGTAGATTAAGCTAATACTGCGTTCACTCACTAGACATCTCTCCTCTGTGTCTTGACCACCGACTGTGTGTTCTCAATCGGCTGCCTTCTTGGCTCCCTGATCGGTTTGAAATCTTGAGTAGAGGAATCGGGCTACCAATGGCGCTGTTAACGGGAATGCGTCCTCCCCGCTTTGTGTCGGTATCTCGGATTGGCAGAGCAGACATCTCGACTTGAAAGCATTGACATCTTTGGGGTCCATCTTACTAAACGGCAGTATGTTTGATGTGATGACTTTGTAAAAACCCCGTGTACCTGAAATCCACGCCACCATACTTCTGCTCTATGGCAATCCCTTCACCCTCCATTAACCGTTTCATCCCCACAATCCCTGATGATCAAAATACCTTCGGGAGATTGAACTCATTCATGATAAGTATTTGTGGCTCGCCGGCCTTGTCTTGTTTCATTGGGACGTGGAAATGTGAATTGGACTGTACGTATTGCTCGCACACGAATATCTCCTCCAGAATGCGAGTGATTTTTGTCTTCCCGGTATTGGTGGGCACGTATATCCAGATGCTGTGAATCTTGCTGTTCTTGCGCTTGATTAGGAGCTCATAAAGTGCATCGAGAATGTGGAGGTAGCCGAGTGCTTGTAGATCGGCATCCTTTGGGGTACTGGAGTCATCACCGTTTTTCTTGAGATCGGCAATGTATTCTTGGAGAGTTGTAATCATTAGTACCCTCTCCCTGATAGCGACACCGGACTTCTGGATCACTTGATCGGCGTAGTTCATTGAGCTGTATGCCTTGGCATTGGCTACTAGCTGGGTCACATCGCCTGAATTCTTGCGAATGAAATCCTCGAGCATGTATTTATTTTTGGTAACATCGACAGCGCCTCTAGAACCGCGCTCCTTCATTTATGATTCCTTCACCTTCTTAGCATTCTATTTTGCGATAAACTGCTCGTAATGGGGAGAAGGACCGTATATTAGCTTTAGTCCATCCACTGCTGATGCAAACTTCTCGTATGAATCAAAACCCCAAAACCCCTTAATGAGGTTTATAAGTGCTTTGATTTGTAGGGAATTTGTTAGGGGTTGGGGTTATTAATAGGTTTTAATGTGAAATTTATAGTAAATGTATTTAATTTAATCACTCAAAATGCACTTTAGGATCATGTGGTAGAGGTCTGAAGTTTATCTTACTTAACCACAACTCTATCTGCTCTATTGATATGTCTGATCTTGAGTTTGGTTTTATTATTATTGACTCTGCCATTTGTTTCATTGATTGAGATACTCTTGTTCTGTCAATAAATTACTTTATTCTTTGTTTAGCATCCTTCTCACACCTTGTAGAGTAATAATCGTTGCGAGGCATATCGCACTCTATAATTATTGCTGCTAAAGCCCACACATCCCACTGTAAGTCACCATCTCTCCAGTCTTCTCTTTCTGGATAGTACCCTTGAGTTCCCATTACAGTTCCAAGCCTTGATACTTCCACTCTTTAGGCTCTATTGAAATCGATTATTGCTACTCTTACTGGTGAGAAGTTTATCATTATATTTTCTGGCTTCAAATCTCTGTGAACAAACCCTAACTTGTGAAGCTCTTTTATACCTTGTATGGTCTGAGTTGCTATTTATCCAAGCTACTTATGATTCCTTTGATCTGTAATGAAATCTCTTAGGGTCATTTCATAGAGTGGGAGTCTGAAAGCAACATGATCCTTGGCAAGGAGAACAGCATCTAACTTCATTAAGTAGCTACACTCTTTGAACTTTGCTTGAGTGAGTACTTGATACTCATTTGTAAACTCCATCTAGTATTTATCATCACTTAAGAGATAGTTGAAGGGATACACCTTGTATGCGTATTGATGATCATTGATAACTTTCTTATCAAAGGAGTCTTCTATTATAAGGTAGCTTTAAAGAGAAGTATCTAGGTTAATTTAAGCAAGAACCGGTATTTTCTTGTATTGAATCTTGATCATAATTTTTGTTATTTCAGAGGTCAGTTGGTTGCGTGCCTTCTTAACTTACTCTAACTCTCTAGCTTATTCAGGTACTACGACCTTAGAATATTCCCTCGCTTTTCTTTTGTTTATAAGCTTCAGCTCAACTTCATGATTCTTAACTTCTATATCTTTCTTGTGAGCTTTTAATAGATGCTTCTTTAAGTCTCTTGTATGAGAGTATTGCTTATGGCACTCAAAGCGTCATACTTTCCATCTATTCTATCATGCTTTAAGTATACAGTGGGCTTTGCTTCTCTATGCTCCTCATGTGTCTGTACCAGCTTGATTTATGAGCAAAATCTCTCTCACATAACTCACAAAAATAGACTTCAACTTCTTCAGTTTGTATAGGAATTTCATTAATACCTTTCTCCTCTTCTCTGTCTCCCACACACTTGTTTGCCTTTAATTTTCTATTATTAATTTCAATTTTAATAACAGAGACATCAAGTGATAGCTCTGGTAGTTCCTTATGAGAGTTCCTCTCGCAGCTATCACACTTTTTATTGCTGCCAAAGGTAAGTCTCATTTAGTTTTATGGAAGTGCTGTTGTTTTTCTTAAAATATTAGCGCTCATATTTAAATGTGAATTTAAAATTATAAAACTGCCTCTATAACTGAGAGCTTATATGAGAGCTGCAAGCCTACAAGAATCAAGGGAAGTTCTTAGAGTATTAGCGAAGATAAATGAGCACTAAGAGACGAACCAGCTCTAAAAATGGATGAGAAAGTAACCATTTTTACTATCAATAATAAGTTGATTATAGTACGTACCGATTTAGGAGGTGCACCTAATTAAGTACGTACTGCTTAGGAGGTATTTTGTGATTTTATGATTA